>CM061062.1:145746089-145987785 GCA_030762895.1 Sophora flavescens
AATACTCATAAAGAAATAGGAAATTGTATTAAAACCAAATCAAAAGACAATTAAGTTCAGAAAAGCTACATCTAAACCCAACAACGGGGGAATTAATTAGCTATACATGATAAAGTCTACAAAAGAGAAAGAGAGAAGAGAATAAGAAAACTCCATGACGAATCTTTCAATCTTCTTCTAATCCAAGAAAAGAGAAAATGTCATCTTTAAGGTCCCAGCCTTCCCCCAGCCATCAGCCCTCTTTAGGGTTTCCAAGCCTCTGCAAAAAAATCCCCCATTCTGTTCAGTGTGGCTCTATTAATAGATCAGTCGTGCGTCACGGTCGTGATGGCCATCACGGCCAGGCCGTGACGGCTTCTGCCCTGGCGCGTCTTTACTTTTTGGTCTTTCACGACCGTGATGGGCATCACGGCCAAGCCATGACAGCTTCTGACTTTTGCCTTCTGTCTTTTCAGCTCTGCTTCATCACGGCCGTGATAGGAATCACGGGCAGGCCGTGATGGGCTCTGCTTGGCACATTATCTTCACTTTTCAAGCTCTATCGTCATCCAAGCTCAATCATGGCCGATCCTGAGAATTTTTTTCATTGATTTCTGCAAAACAACACCGCAACAACGCCTTATCCGTTCCAAAGGAAAAACCAACAAAAATCAAACTAAAATGGCCTAACTATATGAAAATGCATGCAGAAATGTACATGAAATAAAAGGTAAAATCACACTCATCACCTCATAGGGTGCCATCCCTATACTTGAATGAAAACTGTTGTTGTAGGTGAATTCTATCAACGGTAGGAACTCGTCCCAGCTCCCAGTGTCTTCCATTACGCACGCTCATAGTAAATCTTCGAGTGATTGGATTGTCCTCTCTAACTGTCCGTCAGTTTGTGGATGGTACGCGGAACTCAATTTGAGTTTTGTTCCCAAAGAGTTTTGTAGTCCTTTCCAAAATTCAGACGTAAACCTTGGATCACAATCCTAAATGATACTTGAGGGTATACCGTGCAACCTGACAATCTCGTCGATGTACAACTGAGTCAATCTTTTCATTGGGTACTTCATGCTGATAGGTAAAAAGTGAGCTGACTTGGTCAGTCGATCCACAATTACCCATATAGCCTCATGTCCCTTCCGAGTCATTGGTAAGCTGGTCACAAAGTTCATTTAAATACCGTCCCACTTCCATTCCGGGATGTCCAATGATTGTAGCATTCCTGCTGGCCTCTGGTGTTCAATCTTAGCCTTTTGACATATCAGACAAGAAGCGACGTATTCCATTACGTCCCTTTTCATTCCATACCACCAGTATAACTTCTTGAGATCTTGATACATCTTTGTGGCTCCTGGGTGTAAACTCAGTTTACTCCTGTGAGCCTCCTCTAAGATCAACTTCCTAAGCTCGGCGTCATCTGGTATATAGATTCTTTCACCGAATCTAAAAATTCCATCTGTTCCCTCTCTGAATTCTGACAGTGCTCCCTGTCGCACTAAGTCCCTTTCTTCCCGCGGATACTAATCACTCCCTTGTTTTTCTTTTATTTGTTCCATCAATCCGTTCGAAACGGTGATCCTATTCAGACACAGTCTTCCCGAAAATGTCTTAACTGATAAACTTAGATCCCTGAATTGTTCCAACAATCCTTGCTCTTTAACCATCATTACTGACGCATGTATTGACTTCCTGCTCAGTGCATCTACCACCACATTCGCCTTTCCAGGGTGATACTGTAGTTGAAAGTCATAGTCCTTCAAAAACTCCAACCAACGCCTCTGACGCATGTTCAACTTCTTCTAGTCGAAGAGGTATTTCAAACTCTTGTGGTCACTGAAAACATTAAAAGTAGCTTCATACAAATAATGCCTCCATATTTTCAGGGCAAAGACTACCGCTGTTAACTCCAAGTCATGCGTCGGGTAATTCCTTTTGTGAATCTTCAACTGCCTTGAAGCATATGCTACAACTTTTCAGTTCTGCATCATCACACATCCCAATCCCTGATGTGAAGCGTCACAATAAACCTCAAAAGCTTCCTTAGGATCAGGTAGGATCAACACGGGTGAGGTTGTCAACCTGCTCTTAAGCTCTTGGAAACTTCCTTCACAAGCCTCCGTCCAAACAAACGTTTGGTCTTTCTGAGTTAACTGGGTAAGGGGTCCCACTATATTGGAAAATCCCTCAATGAATCTCCTATAGTAGACTGCTAAGCCCACAAAACAATGGATTTCAGTTGCCGTTGTTGGCCTTTTCCATTCTAAAACAGCCTCGACTTTTGACGGATCCACTGCGATTCCTTCGCATGATATTACATGACCAAAGAATTGCACTTGGTCCAACCATAATTCGCACTTTTCTGTCTTCGCATAGAGTTGCTTCTCTTTCAAGGTCTGAAGAAAAATACTGAGATGTTCAGCATGCCTTTCCTTGTTTGGAGAATAGATCAGAATATCGTCAATGAAGATGACAACAAATTGATCTAAGTAAGGGCAAAAAATCCTATTCATGTAATCCAGGAATATGGCAGGAGCATTCGTCACTCCAAACGGCATCACTAGGTACTCATAATGCCTGTGGCATGTTCGAAACGCTGTCTTTGGGACATCCTCTACTTTCACACGAATCTGATGGTAGCCTGACCGTAAATCTATTTTCAAGAATACGGTCTCACCACGCAACTGATCCATGAGGTCATCAATCCTTGGGAGCGGATATCTGTTCTTGATCGTAACCTTGTACAACTGCTGAAAATATACAGAGTCGAGAAGTCCTATCCTTCTTCTTTACTAACAGAACTGGAGCTCCCCACGGCGATACACTGGGTCGGATGAATTCCTTTCTCATCAACTCTTCAAGTTGTTCCTTCAGGGTTTCTAACTCCGATGGTGACATGCGATACGGTGCCATGGATATTGGTCTAGTGCCTGGAACCAGATCGATCGCAGACTCAATATCTCGAACAGGCGGTAGACCAGGTACATCCTCAGGAAAAACTTCCGGAAACTCATTGACGACAGGTACGGACTCCAAGTCTAACTCACTCTTAACATCTGAGGAAAACAACAACATGTAACCTTGAGCTCCCTCTTTCGAAGAAGCTCTTACCTGACTAGCAGATAATAATCCATAAATCTCATCCCTAAAGACTAAGGTTCTTTGAGCACAATCTATCAGGATATGGTTGGAAGATAACCAATCCATGCCTAAAATTACGTCTAGTTGTATTAAAGGCAAACAGATTAAGTCTACAAGGAAGTGTCTATCCTGAGCAATGATAGGACAATTTAAGCAAACAGAATTAACGATTCTGGCTCAAAGAGCTAGGGTAGAAACAATCAAGTTATATGGTAAGGAAGAAATAGGCAAGTCTAGAAGTTTCACACTATCCATCGAGATAAAAGAATGAGTTGCACCTGAATCGAAAAGTACAGTTAAAAGATTACCGGCTAAATCGCTCTTACCCTGCACCAGATCGGCGGAATTTGATGCTTCAGCTACACTCATTGTATACACTCGCCCTTTAGTAGTCGGCTTGCCTGCTTTGGCATGATTGATAGTTGGTTCTCTTTTCGGTGCCCTGCAGTCCCTGGCTATGTGCCCTATACGATCGCAGTTAAAGCACTTCATCTATTTCTTTGGGCACTTATTAGCTAGATGACTGGGATCCCTGCACCGGTAACACTTCCTCTCTTGGCCTTGATTATTGTTTCTTTGGCCTCCACTTCCTGTTCTTGAAGTATCGGAATGATGTTGTTGTTGTTGTTTCTGGTTGTTACTGGGTGATTGATAATATGGCTTCCTCTGGTTCTGCTTCCAATTTTGGTTCTTTCCCTGATATTGACTCTTGGGACAAATGGGTCCTCCAACATTTCCCCTACTATCTCGCCCCTTGTGCATCAGTTCTACCTTTCGACATTTCTCTACCAGGGCTTGGAAATTCCTGATTTCCAAGGGCATCACAGATTCCTTGATCTCTAATCGTAGACCGGCTTCGAACTTCTCGCACTTCCACTCCTCATCGGGGTTGTTCTGGAAAAAGCAGAAGTATTTGGCAAGGGATTCAAACCTTGCTGCATACTCCCCCACCGTCATGTCCCGCTGACTCAGTCTCAGGAATTCCTTCTCTTTCTCTGTCCGAGCACTCTGGGGAAATATTTGTTTAGAAATTTGTTGCGAAATACTCCCCAGGTGATCACCTGATGTTCAGCCACTAGTAGTTGTCTGGTGCCCTTCCACCAGTATTCAACATCTCCAATCAGTTGGAATGTTGCGTAAGGCACCTTTGCTTCCTCTGGGGTGTGCACCAGCTCAAAGATCTTTTCCAGCTCTTGGATCCAAAGATCGACTTTAGTCGGGTCTACGTCACTGTCAAACTGCGACGGGTTCTGGCGTCGGAAGGCATTCAGATTCTTCCCCTCTGCAGCCTATTCAGCTCTTTGCTGCTCCTGTTGATTCTGGGCAGCCGCGTTGGCAATCTAGAAAGCTATGGCAGCCACAACGTCAGTCAAAGCTTGGGCAGCGAAGTCCATCCCGCCATTGCCTCGGCCACGACCGCCACGACCGCGCGCTCCTCCTGGTTCCATACTGACCTGTAAGAGACAATTAGTGAGATGGTAACCAGAAAATAAAAGGTAACTCGTCGGATAACACACATTACTTCTTAGAAGTAATTCAAACAAGACTCGACCAGAGAATACACAACATCGACACAACAGGCCTAAACCCAAAAATTCCCGAAAGACTCGACTCGCTCTAATACCACTAATGTGACACCTAAACCCGGCATCACATGGTTACCCAATTGCGGAAATATTACCCAATTGTGGAAATATTTCTGATTTACAATACTGGTTACTTTCTGGAAGTATCAATTTCTCGATGGATGAGTACACTAAAAACGGTAGTTAATTTTTTTTGAGATGAAGGAAGATAAAGGTGATGAGCACTCAGAACATGAATTGAAGACAACATATATATATAACATGTCCCAAGGAAAGCCAAGTTCCAGTACATAAGTTAGGGCCTTATCAATGGCCATTGCAACAGAATTAGACATCTAGGAGTTACAACTTAAAATAGAGTAAGTAAGACACAGGGAAAGAGGGTCCGGAACCACATCCAAAAGATAACTCTAAAAGTCAGATGACGGAAGATTATCCACAAAACGCACCGAACTGGTTATTGACACTGGCTGCAAGCAGGGTCTCCACAAAGGCTCCCACGAGACGAGACCTCGGGTAATGGATCTATAACGTAGCCGCCCTCGTCTACGGAATCTTCGTCGACGTCATGATCCATAACATGATCCTCTGGCTCATCCTCCTCCATGGCCTCATCGAAGTCTTCCTCCGGATCCTCCTCAGGGTCCTCCTCGGGATCATCCTCGATCGACGATGCCGGCTCTACGTCTAAAGGTGGTGGCTCATGAAGCAGTCCGTGAGCTCGCAATGTGTGGAGGTAATACCAAATCGGAGGCAGAGCTACCCTCCTAGTTTCCACAGTGTAGCTTCTACGGATTGGGTCTCCTTCAGCATTTAAATCGGTCGTGGTGATTGCTCCGTGGTATGTGGCAGATGTCGCCCCTGGGTGTATCTGCCATGCCCCAGCATTCCCTGCATCGCCGAAGACCTCAGTCTTCGATGTTGTCGACGCAAGCGGGATGTTGGGATCCATCTGGACTCATGTACATACGGCGATACCAAAAAGGAAGAGAGAATAACAAGTAGAAATGAAAGAGTGAGATACCGACACTGGATATATCGCACAACAACCATACACATGATACATACAACACCTTGGCATATTAACATTTTAAACATTTCTCATCAATAAACAACAAGTATCATTTCAGTGGGTCTCATACCCGAATCAATCAATCTTGTAAAGATAATGCATGACACTTCTATCATTAGGCTCTAATCTTAATCTCATGAGATCACATCATCGTTTTATCAAGAAAGAAAGAGTTGGTCAGGCTCATACGCCCCATTTGGCAAGTTATCTCCGTCACCTCATGCGCCCGGATCAACATCATCACGAATCTCTTATAACGGCCATTCGGATGTATACCTCATCGAATACCACATCTTAAGCGGGTATTCGGATAACTCAAGCACGTCTGCCAAAGGGAAATGCATATGAATAAAAGACTTTTTATTGCCGAGACTTTTCTTTGTGTTCTCTCTTTTCCGTTTGTCGAATCCCAAAGCTAACGACTATTCACAATTTTCATCACTTAAAAATTAATAACACAGGACGCACAGTCCAAGTGTTCAATCACAACATCTTAGACCGCTGCCGCAATCCAAGGTTGTGGTCGTAGAAACAATTATAATTTTATCTATGTTTTATTTCAGCATGATAAGGACTCCTAGCCCATAACAACGAAATTAGGACACACACTCCTCAATTCCAAAATTAGGACTCCTAGCCCATAATATCACGATTAGGACCCTTGGTCAATAATTCTTGACACGGATCCCAGATCACGTGCATAAACTGAATACTAGAGGTGACGTCTCACGAACTAGTATTCTCTTTCACATGTGCTTACTTTTCGCTCAGTGAAAATCAAAACCCAAAACAAAACCTCGGTCACTTATCCAAGTAACCGAAATGTTTCTAAATCATTTAGGAGAAAATCTTTTCCTTTACAAATTCTTTTATAAAACATTTAGAAAATTCGTTTGCTTTTGAAATCCTTGATGAAATAAAGTCAATTATTTTCAAAGGGGTTTTCCTTCATAAAACACATAGTTCGAAAAGGTTTTCTCTCGTACCAATTTCGGGTCATAAAATGGTAATTTCTATTGTCTTTAAAAAAACTTCCACGTTTCTTTTCAAAATAAGAATCTCATTTTCTTGAAGTAAGCGTTTTAAACAAGGAACTTTTATAACTGAAACCAATACTTTCAAAGTTCTATTCAAGGCTTATTAAGGCTTTTAATCCTTTATAATCATTGTGCACAGACTCAAGTCTGGCTTCTCAAACTTCAATCAACAGTAATATATTCTCAACAATAATATCACAGTTAACGACATTTCATCACATATATAGATAATTCATAACACTTTAAAGCAAGTAATGTTCAACTTCAAGTAAAAACCACAATAGTTCAAGTAAACAAGTTATTCAAGTATTGACTCTATATCACAATAATATTCAAATCACTCAAGTAAACACATACACACATGCATACAGTCATTGGATATCCCTAGGCAATCCCCTCTTACTTTTGGTTAACGTAAGAAGATTAGATGCTCGACGAGGTAAATCACGAACGTTCTCGTTTCCTCCACGATGGAAGTCTAAGGTTATGAACAAAAAATCACAAGTTAAAATCAAACAAGAACACTAAACCACAAGGTATAAGTTCGGCCAAGATTAGTTCTTAGGGTTATAGATTCCCAAAAATTATACAACTCATGGATTTATGATCCTTAAGTGTTAGGAGTTCATAAACAATGATCATTTAACAAAGTTGAATTAAAATTCCACAAATTTAAAAACATATGGCATTCGACCAAGGCTAGTAAAATAGGCAAGCATTCACTAAACTTTCCAATCTCTTAGTTTTGGCATCCATATGTGTTAAGGAGCTCATAACAATGATCATTTTGAAAAAATAAGAACAAGGTATCCTAGGTCCATAACCTTCAAGGTTCGGCCTTCATAGGATTTATAGACAAGAGATCTTTAAACTTTCCAATCTCTTAGACTTAGCATCCAAATATCTTATGGAGCTCAAGTCCATGATCATCTTGGAAAAATGAAAATAACACATACTAGCTTTAATAACGTAAAATAAACAAGTTATATATCCTTAAACTTTCCAATCTCTTAGACTTAGCATCCAAATATCTTATTGAGCTCAAGTCCATGATCATCTTGGAAAAATGAAAGTAACACATACTAGCTTTAACAACATAAAATAAACAAGTTATAAATCCTTAAACTTTCCAATCTCTTAGACTTAGCAGCCAAATATCTTATGGAGCTCAAGCCTATGATCATCTTGGAAAAATGAAAGTAACACATACTAGGTTTAACAACATAAAATAACCAAGTTATAAATCCTTAAACTTTCCAATCTCTTAGACTTAACATCCAAATATCTTATGGAGATCAAGTCCATGATCATCTTGGAAAAATGAAAGTAACACATACTAGCTTTAACAACATAAAATAAACAAGTTATTAAGAGTTCTAAATCCATGATCAATACTTGAAAAGTTGAAACATAGTATCCTAGGCTTACTTATTCATATTTTTCGGACATCATAGGAATAAGCTATCTAAAACTTCCAAGATTTATAGATTCAAGATCAAAGGATAGTTAGAAACTCAAACACATTATCATATTTCAAAAGTTGAAGCAAAAACTTCCTAGGTCACAAATGCAAGCATTCGGCCTTCATTGGAAGAGATGGATAGAGATTTTTGTTTTTCACAACCTCTTAGTATGTGAAAATATAAGTTAATACAAGACTATAGAAAGTGGTTTCAACTCAAAAGGAGTTTTCTACCATTTTAGAGAGATTTTAGAAGTTTAAAGCATATAAAGAACACATAAAGTAAACTAAGAAATAAAATATGAAACTTGCAAAAATATTTATATGAGAGCATTACCCTTAGTGTAAGGAAGAACTTTAATGAAGAACTTAAGTAGAAAATATGAATAAAAACTAAAGCTTTAAGAGCTTGAACTTTTAGAAGAAAAGAAGAAGATGAACTTTAATGGAGGTTGAAGGAGGAAGATGATGAAGTGAAAATGGAATGGATATATATAGGGAGAGGGAGGAGAGTTCACGGCTAAGGGAGTGAGAGGGAAAGCTTGTTGAGCAAGCCTGGTGGTTTAATGCTTGATTGGATGGAAGAAGAGAGAGAAAAGACTTTTGGATTATAATAGTATTATAATTTGAAAAGTGTGATGATAATACTTTTAGAGTGTGTCATAGTCTCTTCCATAATGTCTCCTCACTTATTTTATGATCCCTAATTTGCTTCATTTCGTACCCGGTTGCATTTCCGATAGTAATTTTTCCAACGTTTCGCCCGAATAAAATATTATGTTTTATTTTTTCTTGCACGGAAATTTTCAAAATAACCAAGGTTTAAGGAAACATAATAAAAACACTAATTGTTTCGTTCATGGGTCAAAATTAGGTTTTCTGCACAGTAAACTTGTACCGGCTGTGAAAACGCAGACTGGCTTCCGTCTGAATTTTCAACCGAAAATTTTACTATGACTTCATATGATATAACAACACAATAAAATGATTTTAGTTTAATTAAAATCCTCCTCTGAGTTTAATCTAAAATAAACACATTTAAATATGTATTTACTGCTATAGAAAACGTATGGAAAACAGGGTGCTACATTTCCGGCTTTTTGACCAAACTGGGTTCGTTTTAGAAACTACTTACCAGTTTAGGGTTGTTCTGAAACTATTCACCAATAGGGGGTCCTTTTGGACATGTGGCATATTTTATTTTTTTTCACTCTGGCGGGTCAAAGGCGCCAGTCTACCAGTATTAAAAAAAAGAAAAAAAAAGAAAGATAATTGATAGCAATAATAAGAGGTATAAAAAAATAATAACAATAATAATTTACACCAATAAATATTCATCAATTATTACAGTAGTTAAAAAAATTTACCTTGTAATAGCATTAATGTCATCGTTACTCCCCATACTTATAGTATAATTTTTTTAAGCAGTGTTCCTTGTGATATTATTTGCTACTTGTTATTATGGGATTTTTTTATTGCCTCTTGTTGTTTTAAATGGATTTTTGACCAAAATGGGTTTCTTTTAGAAACTATTTATCGGTAGCAAGTAGTAAATAACAATGACAAGTAGCAAATAATATCAAAAGAGGCATAAAAAAATAATAGCAATAACAATTTACACCAATAAATATTAATCAATTATTACAGTAGTAAAAAAAATTACCTTATAAGACTTAAAAGAAAGTTACCTGCAATTTAGAAGGAACACTGCTACAAAAAAAATTATACTATAAGTATAAGGAGTAACGATGATATTAATGATAAAATATTTATTTAAAACAACAAGAGGCAATAAAAAAATCCCCTAATAACAAGTAGCAAATAATATCACAAGAGTCACAAAAAATAATAGCAATAACAATTTACACCAATAAATATTAATCAATTATTACAGTAGTAAAAAAAAATTACCTTGTAAGAATTAAAAGAAAGTTACCTGCAATTTAGAAGGAGCACTGCTACAAAAAAAATTATACTATAAGTATAGGGAGTAATGATAACATTAATGATGAAGTATCTATTTAAAACAACAAGAGGCAATAAAAAAAATCCCATAATAACAAGTAGCAAATAATATCACAAGAGTCATACAAAAATAATAGCAATAACAATTTACACTAATAAATATTCATCAATTATTATAGTAGTAAAAAAAAATTTACCTTGTAAGAAATAAAAGAAAGTTACCTACAATTTAGAAGGAACACTGCTACAAAAAAAAAATTATACTATAAGTATAGGGAGTAACGATGACATTAATGCTAAAGTATCTATTTAAAACAACAAGAGGCAATAAAAAAAATCCCTTAATAACAAGTAGCAAATAATATCACAAGAATCATAAAAAAATAATAGCAATAACAATTTACACCAATAAATATTCATCAATTATTACAGTAGTAAAATAAATTACCTTGTAAGAATTATAATAAAGTTACCTGCAGTTCAGAAGGAACACTGCTACAAAAAAAATTATACTATAAGTATAGGAGTAACGATGACATTAATGCTAAAATATCTATTTAAAACAACAAGAGGCAATAAAAAAATCCCCTAATAACAAGTAACAAATAATATCACAAGAGTCATAAAAAAATAATAGCAATAACAATTTACACCAATAAATATTCATCAATTATTACAGTAGTAAAAAAAAAATTTACCTTGTAAGAATTAAAAGAAAGTTACCAACAATTTTAAAGGAACACTGCTAAAAAAAATTATACTATAAGTATAGGGCGTAACGATGACATTAATGCTATTACAAGGTAAAATTTTCTTTTACTACTGTAATAATTGATGAATATTTATTGGTGTAAATTATTATTGTTATTATTTTTTTATACCGCTTATTATTGATATCAATTATCTTTCTTTTTTTTCTTTTTTTTAATACTGGTAGGCGCCAGTCTGACTGACACCTTTGACTTGGAAGGTGACAGTTTGACTGACGCCTTTGACTGGTGCCTTTGACCCATCAGAGTGAGAAAAAAAAATATGTCATAGGTCCAAAAGGACCCCCCATTAATAAATAATTTCATAACAACCCTAAACTGATAAATAGTTTTTAAAACGAACTCAGTTTGGTCAAAAAGCCTACATTTCCACACTAATTGTACCTGTGTTATTGTGGATCTGGATAGAAGTGCTGTCTTTCTTCTTGGTTTGTGGGGATGTGTAGGTATATATACGCAAGGGCTTAACTTGGACCTTAGCATCATAAATGCCTTGGTCGATTGCTTTACCTTATGGTTGTCCCTTGTTTTTGCAACTATGTGATTGTTCTGGGCAGACATCAAGGGGCTAATTTATGGATGTCAATGGGTAGGGTTTGGATAGGGTACTATAGTACCCATACCCGAACTCGTACCCTTGTGGGTAGCAATTGTAGTATTCTTATCCGTACCCTCTGGGTACCTAAGAACCCGTACCTGCACCCGTTACCCGTACTTTAATTTAACAGTGAAAAAGTAATAAATAACAAAAGAAAGTTATACCAATTAAAAACGATTCAACAGTCTTTTAAGTCCACTCATAAAACAATACAAAACAAAATATTTAAATAAATAAAAACATCCAAAAATAAATTATAGATGCAACTAGGTTTAGAAAGTTAAGAATCTTTAAATTAATTTTGGTTTTTAAATTTGTAATATATTTAAAATTATATATATTGGTAATATAAATAAATAAATAATTATATATACATATACATATGTGCACCCATGGGGCGGGGTGGGTACCATAGTACCCGTACCCACAACCTTACCCATTCAAATTTGCGGGTAAATACCCGTACCAATTATGGGTAATTTTTGCGGGTACCCAATGGGTAGGGTACAAATTGTCATCCCTAGGCTAATTCTATTGTCCAGTAAGTACCTAGGCTTGGCAATTTAGTTAGTACTATATAGGGGGAAGAACTCTTAGTTAATTTTCAACCTTATAGCAGCTTATTCCTTTGCTTTTGGTTGACATAATACCTTTAGTTGTCCCTCTACTGTATGTCCCTTATTTTTACAGTGGTCAGTGTATACGGGTTCGAGTATCCCTAGTACTTGTTTCAATATAATTTGGCTTATAAAAAAAAGTAAGGGTAGAAGATATCGGACGAAAGGGGAGAGCATACAGTTGCCATGGTGGCAGATGTATGGGGGACAAAGGTCACTGTTGCCGTCTCCGCCGTTACCGCCTTCGTTGCCATGTAACAAAAAAAAAAAAAGACATGTGAATTGGTGGGGTGAGTGATTGTGGGTATGGGTATGGGGAGGGGGAGGGGGCTGGGGAGGGGTATTTTGGTGAAACCAATACCCTAAGGTTAGTGGTTAGTATTCTTTATAAAAAAAAATTAGGATATGGGAGGTTGGAATTGACAATTAAGAAGGTGGGAAATACAAGAGCCCAATATAAAATTCTTTTTGATTGGTTGAAAATCTAAAAAATTTAAATTCATATATATTGTATTCAAAATTAAACTCATTATTTCACTTTTTTTTATCTGAATTTTTCAATTTGACCGCTTGACTTGTAGTCAAACTACTCATCAATCCCGGGTCAATCTTGAATCTGTTTAAGTTCATGTGGTTTTTTTTTTATAGTCATAATTTTTTTATTCTAAATAATTATATTTAATGATTGATTTTCTTTTCAGCTGTGCTGATAGGCGCAGCCTCTTTCTTGATCTCTCTTTTTCGATTCATTGCCGGGATAATTTCCATAATGCAATTTGGGTCTCGTCAAATCCGTTAAACAATATCAACATAGATTTTATTCTAATGATATTGACCAATCACTTTTTTAAGACTGAATATCGACCAATCACCTTAGAGTTTCAATATGTTACATCCTTAAGAAAACTAGTAATAAGATATATATTTATAATAACATGATTTTGAATCTTTTAGATCCTTGATGAAACAGGTAATAAGATAAATATTTTATAAAAAACTAGTGACAATATACATTTACAATCTAATTTTGAATTTTCTAGGTTTTAAACAACTTGTTATTTGATTTGGTAGGGATGTAGAAAATTCAGATTCTAATTGATTAGTCAATATATAGTTTCCATTTTTTATAAACATAATTTGTGGTATATCAGCTTGCTAAAATTTATAAAGATATTAAAAGTTAAATACATAGATCTGAGTATAACAAAGAAAATGTTTTTTCCTTACAAGATTAATGGGTTAAATTAATTATGATACCCAATCAAGAGGTATATTGGCAGTCCAAAATCAGTTGGAGAAATTCTCTCCCTTTTTTTTTCTCTTATCACATACCCACATACACTCCCTCTTCCCTCTTCCTCTCTATCTGTCTATCTTCTTTTTGGATTTTCCTGAGATAACTCACTTGAAAACCTAGAGCTTCTAATAACTCTCTCTTCAGTTTGGTTTCTTGTCTGTGTTTTGATGGTAAACGGTTTTTTGATGAACAGCTTCTAATCTATATTTTCAATATTGGATTTGAGTTCTTGATTTATTCAGCTGTCCTTGTTCCCCTTTCTTCTCAGATGGTAAAGTAGAGGTAATTGTCATGTCAGGGACCCTAGAGGGTAGAGGGAAGGTCATTCTTCAAGTCTAGTGAGTTTGGACCAATAGCGTTCGGGGCAAGGGCCAGCCTTCAGAAGGCAAAGCGGGGGCCAAGAAGATCTCACTTTCAAGCTGCCAAAAAGCATTCACAAAAGGTGAAAACCCATTACTCAAATGCCTCAAAAAGAAGCAATAATAAGGCTGTTTGTGATGATGATGATGATAATGATGATGGGAAACACACTTGTTATCTATGCAAGAAGGATTTCCCATCCAAGAATGCTTTGTTTGGGCACATGAGGTCTCACCCTGAGAGGGATTGGAGGGGTGTTTGCCCTCCTCCTATTCACACTAATAACAAGAACATAAAAGAGATGGTGGTGAAGAAGAAGAATAAGGGGAAGAACATTACAACCATTGCTGAACCCAAGCTTTCAGAAGCCATTACTGAAGACAACAATTGTAAAGATAGTGATGTGAGAGGACTAGTAATTGAGGAGGTAGCCAATAACATCGAAACTGAAACACTGGTTGAGACACTTCCATTGAATAATGAATTTGTAGGTCCAAGAATGTTGGACTTTGACCTGAATGAGTCGCCAGATGATATGCAAGATTAAGCAATTTGTCAGGTATGAATGATAGTGCAGTCTAAGCATTCGTTTTGTAATGCTCACAGTATCGTTGGTTTGAATTTGAATTAATGTTGTTCAATTTTACTCTCTACTCAATTTATGTTTTATATGACTTCCCTTTCTATTTTAAGATGAATTTCCTGAAGTATCAATTTACTATGAAATATATTGCTAGTAATCTTCAAAATAAAAAAAAAGGCTATATTGTGACCCCCTATATAGCTATATCTCAACCTTATAGTTCTCTTTGGCTTTAGGTTGATGTATTATATGTAGTTGATGTGATTAGTTTTTTTTTTACAAGATACTTGATGTGATTAGTTATGTCATCAATGTTTCTTTGTATATGGGTTCGGTACCCTTGTAATCAGTCATATATAAAATTTTGCTTATAAAAAAAAAAAGCAGAAATCTATTCTCTTTTAAACTTTCATAGTTTTTCGTTTTGTCGCTCTTACAAGCCAAGGCGGTGAATGAAAGCAAAATAGATTAAAAAGCTGTAGTTTTGAACATCAAGGTTTTGTATAAGGTTTTTCATGTCCTTATGTTTGCAGAAACACATGGTGGCTATGTCTATACATTATATAATCCATACCCCTTTGTAAGGCTAGTTGTTATATATGTCTATGGATATTAATATTTGTGATGGAAGAAACGCCGGGGCTCCCCATCCTAAATTTTCCAAGTAATTACTAATTTCTTTCAATTTTTATATTATTTTTCTAAAATACGGTGACCCCATAAATCCAGTTTTTCCCTACTGTCTAGCTTAATGGATTAAGCTAGATACAAGAGGAAAATGAATTCTCCTCATTCAAAAAATAATGAATTTATACGTTAATACACCGTTAAATCAACCATTGAAAGTGTTGAGAAAGCCTAAGATGTGCGTAAATGCACTAATGCATGGATTGATGATTTTCCAAAGGTAGGGAATCCGAATCTAGATGTGGGTATGTGACAAGAGAAAGGAGAGAGAAGGAAGGAAAGAACATCTCCCAATGTAATATTAAATGAGATATAAAATAAAGTTGGCATTCAATTTCACAAAAGTTTAACGATTTCCAATTGTCAAGACACCTTAATTATTACAGCTAAAGTAGAAATTAAAGTAGAAACCAAATGGAAAAGTTTTGACAAATAAAAAACTGTTATCAATATATATAGATTTTGTTTTAAGATATTGGCCAATCACTTAACAGTTTCAATCTGTTACATCCTTACGAAAAACTAGAAATAAGATATAAGATATACATTTATAATTCTGTCAAAAGAAAAAGATACACATTTATAATAACCTGATTTTGAATCTTTTACATCCTTAAAGAAACGGGTATAACAACTAATAAGGTAAATATTCTTATAAAAAAAACTAGTGATAATATATATTTATAATATAATTTTGAATTTTTTATGTTTTAGACAAATATATTTATAATATAATTTTGAATTTTCTATCTTTTAAACAACTTGTTATCTACCAACAAGGATTGACACATCTGGTCAAGCCTTCTGCTTACACTTGCTGATGTTGATGGTATTTCTTCTAAACTTTTTTTATAAAAAATTGTTATCTTTTTTTGTGGGAGGTGAATAAAATTTTGTGTTAGTAATATATATTTTTCATTCTTTATATATATACAAATTTGGTAATTGTTTTTAAATTATATGTTAGCTTAAAACGAGGTGCATATATTTACTTCTAAAATTTATATATTATGTTATATATATATGTTTTGTTTTTTGGTGTTTTTTTTGGGTTTTGTTAATCTGATTTTGAAATCTATCTCTTTATTTCATATTTCAATTGGAGATATTCTTTCTTTCTTCTCTCTTTTTCTCTTTTCTCTTTCCATACATAACCTTCCCTCTTCCTCTCTATCTATCTATCATCTTTTCCTCCAAATCTTTCTTTTCTCTTCCTTATACCCCAACTATGTATGCTCATTTTTAAAATTTTTTTCGAATAATCTCTATAATCTATATTTTATCACTTTAAAACCTCCAGCTTCTAACTCTCTCTTCAGTTAATTTGGTTTTCTTTTTTGTGTTTTGGTGGTAATTTTTCTTTGATGAATAGCCATGTACATATTTTCAATATTCACTTTTTTATCTTCTTGTTCTTGAAGTTAACCTCTAACTGATCATTCTTTGTTACCTTTTTTTTTTCTCGGGTGGATACAGACAATAAAGATAAGCAAGAGAAGTAATGGATCATGATCATGAGAAACCCTATGAAGAGGTAGAGAAGATGAAAAGATCTCCTTCAAACTCTAGTGAAGTTTATGCTGAACCAATAGCTGTTCGTGAGTGCAATATTTGTGGCAAGACTTTCAGCAATGGCAAAGCATTGGGTGGCCATAGAAGATCTCACTTTCAATCTGCCAAGAAGCATTCACAAAAGGTGAAAACCCATTACTCAAATCCCTCAAAAAGAAGTAATAATAAGGCAACATGTGATGATGATGAAGATGTTGATGGGAAACAGACTTGTTATCTATGCAAGAAGGATTTCCCATCAAAGAATGCATTGTTTGGGCACATGAGGTCTCACCCTGAGAGGGACTGGAGGGGTGCATGTTTGCCCCCCTATTATTCACACTGAAAATAAGAACACTTCTTCCTGCTCCCTCAGTTCTAGTTCGGAATCTGGAGACAAAGGCTTTGTTGATAAAACTGAAAAGAAATTGAATGGCTATGAATGTCTATGAATATCAAGTTAATACAATTTTTGCTTACCAAAAAAAATTTAGCTAGTGCGACCCTTGGCATAAGGTAGCCTCTCCATTCCTAAATTTTCCAAGCTGTCACTAATTTATTTTAATTTTCATATTATTTTTTCTTAAATATTGCCTCCCCATAAATTTCTTTTTTTTCAACGATTCAGCTCAATGAATTTAGCTAAATCCAAAAGAAATTCATATGAATTAATGTATCGTTGGATCAATCACTGGAATTGAGGAAACTTAAGAAATGTATTGAGAAGAGAAAAAAGAAAAGGAAGAAAAGAATCTCTCCCAATAAAATATTGGATATGAAATGAAATATAAAATAAAGTCGTCATTGAATTTTCCAAAAGTTTAACGGATTTTAAACTAGCAATACCTCCTTAATTATCACAATTAATTTGTTCCTCTTATATGGAAAAAATTATTTTAATTCCTTCCTCTTATATGGAAAAAATTATTTTCTTTGTCAAATCGATATATATGACTTTTAATATCTTTACAATTTTATGAAGAGTTAAGCTCAATGTTTCATCATTTTCTCTTCATAATTTGAATCAATTTTTCATTGATGTTTTTTTTACTAGTGCATAAACCTATATCATACACGGATATATATTGCTCTGAACATTTCTATAAAATATTTTGCATTTTAAATATATAAAAATTTTGTAGTAATTTGTATTATGAATAATCCAATAACAATTATAAAAAAATTGATTTATTTTCCACGTATATCTATGGATAAAAAACATTTTGTATGGGACTAATTTCATTTATAAATTTTTTATGAAATAATTTGGTTGAAAGAAGGAAGAACCGAGCCTCTCCGTCGGAGACGAAGCCGCAGTTGTTCTTGATTCTGGATTCATCTTCGGCAGTTTCTACTCCGATCATATTCAGATCAAGTTAATCAAGCCAATCAAGCAAGAGCTCAAAGGTTCAACGATCAATTGGGGAAATCAGCATCAATTCACATTCCAACATCTTCAAACTGAAGTCTAATGGAGGTTCTTCTGTTGAGCAACTTTCAGAACTTTCCTCACCTGTTGAAGATGGTGGATCTGATTTCACCTTTTTTGGAGCCACCAACGAATCTAAGGAACTCGTCACTGATCTCTTCAAGAAAGTTGTACCGGTTCCAGATCGTTCGTTGTTCGCCGAGATCGCTCTTTCTGCCGCATGTCTTCATCGTGTCGACATCGGCACTTGCTTCGACAAGAATCGTGCTCCTTCAGACATCAAGAATGGCGGCTTCCTGAACTTCTTCTGCAACTCTGGATCTGACATCTATGAGTCCTATATGGATGTGGTTCCTCCATGTTTGACTCCGATAAACGTCTCCTGGTTCTCCATCGGCGAGTCAAGCATCACCACCTTCAATCACGGCGGAACTCTAAACGCCATCTCCAACTCTGCAACTCCACCACAACACACAGTTCTGGTATTTGATCCCGGTGGAAACTGTTAAGTCTCTAAAATGTCTTATGTGCATTTCCCTAAGTTTTGATGAGAACTAAACATTGGTTAATGATTTAATTAACCTTCATATTGGTTGCTAACCTGTCTATCTAGTGAGCATATTAAAACAGTCAGAATCATCTATCTGCTCATATAGATAACTACCTGTCTGGATAAGGGAAAGTCAACCTGTCTGCTGACTAGGATTATTGACTTCTTTCAAGAGGCGTTTTCAACCTGTCTCTCCATGAGTTCCTACACTCATCTGAGGTTGCTCGTTGAAGAACCAAGGACCTAACAAGCTTTTGTTCGCTATCACATCAAAAAGAGACTTGAAGCCTTCTCTCTTACTCAGTCTCACGCTTATCAAGAAAAGTCAGAAGTAACTCTCTCAAGCAACCTCGGTTATCATAACCAAAGACCAGTTAAAGAATGCTTCCAACATGCTTTATTCCCTAGTACCTCTGGTCCTTACACGAAAAAGGGAATTGTACTCAGCAAAGTACAAAAAGCTCTCTGCAAAACTCTGATATTACTGATTCACAATGCAAAAAGCCATGATCCTTCAATTTAGAGTACAACCAACGTTCATATTGCATTAATGGCTGCCCAGAACGACTTTATTGCATTTAATGAAGTTCTTCTTGAAGCCAACATCTGAAGGAATGTCTCTAACAGATCTTAAATGTTAGAAGAGTATAAATACAGAAGTCATTGAAGATGAAGATACAGAGAATACATATAGCATTAAAGAATCATTACTCTGCGCATTAATATCTTCATTCTTTCATTCTGTATTCTTCAATCATTCGAAGTTATGACGCAGACTTTCCTAAGCTTTACATTCAAATCACTCTTTGAGTGTTATTGAAAGATCTGTCTGTCTGAAGTTGTATTTACTTAAAACCAAATTTCTTAAACAAATTTGTCTTGGAGCCTTAAGAGGCTAAGTGTGCAAAGAATACTTGTCTTGGAGCCTGAAGAGGCTAGGTGTGCAAAGAATACTTGTGTTGGAGCCTGGAAAGGCTAGGGGTGCAAATAATACTTGGAGTCTATAACCTGATCAGTTATAGTTGATAAATCTTGGTGCTGCCAAGGACTGGACGTAGCTCTTTGATTTGAAGAGTGAACCAGGATAAATAATTATGTCAATCTCTCTTTCCTTATAAACTCTTAGGTTGATTTAGTTTTCTTATCCGTTTATCAAGTGGTGTGTTTGTCTAAGTCACTGTTAAAATTTCATCAGACGTGTCACACCGTCCCATCCCGTATCTTTCCACTCGTCTGAACCAAGATTCTGTATGCGAAAAGTTTTCAACTTTGTTTAAATTCTGATAACCACAATTCAACCTCCCTTCTCATGTTTATAGTTGTCTATTTTAGTTGGTATCAGAGCTCAGCCTCCTGGTTGAGCATCTAACAGTGTAGAGGTAAAAGGTCCTGAAGAATATAGATGACTGTTGGAGCTAGTTCAAGTGGAAGTCACCAGACTGAAGGAGCCACCCTAACCAGACCTCCTTACTTCAATGGAGAAAACTACAACTATTGGAAAGATAGATTTCAATGGTTCATTCTAACTACAAACTCTGATCTCTGGGATGTCATTACAGATGGTCCATTCATTCCCAAGAATGATGATGACATTGACAAGCCAAAAGCTCAGTGGACTACTGTAGAAAAGACAAAATGGGAGCTGAACCACAAAGCTAGATATAACATCATTTGTGCTCTCAGTCCTGAGGGGTTTGAGAAGGTATGTGCTTGTGACTCTGCCAAAGAAATATGGGACACTTTAGCTGTCACACATGAAGAAATAGCCAAAGTCAAAGATTCAAAGATTGTCATACTTGTCAGAAAGTATGAACTGCTTGTCCTTGAGGAAGGAGAATATGTTTCTCAAATGATAGGAAGATTTCAAACTATAGTCAAAAGTTTAAAATCTCTTGGAAAAGTCTACACTAATGCTGAAAAGGTTGGAAAGATTCTGAGAAGTCTACCTAAACAGTGGAGACCTTTGGTCACTGCCATTTCTCAAGCTAAGGATCTCACTACCTTGACTGTGGATGAACTTCTTGGAACACTAGCTGTTCATGAGCAAGAACTTGGAGATGAAGTTGCACCAAAGAAGGGCAAGTCAAATGCTCTGAAAGCTGATCAAAAGTCAGCAAAAGCTTCCAAGGCTCTAAAGGCATACGAGTCATCCAGTGATGATGACCTGTCTGAACACGAGGATTCTGAGAGTGATGAAGAGTTGTCTCTCCTGACCAGGAAGATAAAGCTTCTCCTATAGAAAAAGAATTTCAAGAGGGATAAGCCATTCAGAAGGTTCAACAAGGACAAGAACTTCAAAGAATCCACTTCAACAGACAAAAGTCCAATTGTCAGCAATGAGTGCTAGAAGCCTGGTCACATCAAGACTGAATGTCCTCATCTCAAGAAGGCCCCTTTTAAGAAATTCTTCAAGAAGAAGAAGAAGGGAATGATGGCTATTTGGGAGGATCTGGAGTCAACATCTTCTGATGAAGAAACAGAGGAAGAAGCCAATCACTGTTTGATGGTCAATACTGACTCAGACTGAGACGATGAGGTACATCCAGACTATGAAGAATTACTTGATGCCTATGAGGAGTTGTTGGAGGAATCCAACTGCTTATCTAAGGCCTTCAAATCCCTCAAGAGAGAGTATGTAAAGCTCACCTATGAGCATAAACAGAAATCTCAAGAGTGTGAGAAGCTGGCTAAAGAAAATAGTGAGCTGAAGACTGAAAAGTCTAATGAGGCTAAGATCTCAAGTGAAACATCACCATCTGAAGAAGTTGAAAAACTTCAATAAAAAGTGGAAGAGCTCACTTCTGATCTTGCCAAATTTGTTAATGGTAGAGATAATCTGACTAAGATGCTTGGCTGTCAGAGGCACTCTTTTAACAAAGAAGGTATTAGATATGTCCATCAGACATATCATAAAGTGTCAACTGAAGCTTCTACAGTATCTGTTAAGTCAACTGTAACCAAGTCTACACCTGCCTGTAACTTATATGGAAAAACTGGACATGTTATGTCTAAGTGTATCCATAAGAAGAGAAGGAAGTCTTCACAGACTCCTAGAACTAACAGAAAAGGACCCAGAAAAATATTGGTCCTTGCAGATGTCCTCAACAGGACAAAGAAAACACCACTACTGGTACCTGGACAGTGGTTGCTCGCGTCGTATGACAGGAGAAAGGTCTATGTTCCTAGACCTCCAACTTAAGAAAGGAGGACACGTTGTATTTGGAGGGAATCAAAAAGGGAAAGTTATAGGAATTGGTACTATTGGTGGTAAACCCCCTCTTCCCTCTATATCTAATGTTCTTATGGTTAAAGGATTAAGACACAATTTGCTTAGCATAAGTCAATTATATGATAGTGGATTTGATGTTTCATTTACCAAGGATGTATGCATAGTCAAAGACTGTTGTGGTAAAACCCTCTTTTCAACTAAAAGGAAACAAAATCTTTATAAGATTGAACTATCTGATCTCTCATATCAAAGTGTAACCTGTCTGATGTCTAAAGAGGGTGAGAGATGGTTATGGCATAAGAAACTAGGACATGCTAGTATGAAACTAATTTCTGAATAAAAAGGAATAATCTTGTGAGAGGATTGCCTGATATTAGTTTTAAGAAAGATGTCTTGTGTGATGCATGTCAGAGAGGTAAACAGATAAAATCAAGTTTCAAATCTAAAAACAAAGTATCAACCACTAGACCTCTTCATTTGTTACACATGTATCTGTTTGGACCAGTTAGTGTTGCCAGCCTGGCTGGAAGAAAATGTTGATTTGTCATAGTTGATGACTATTATAGATACACATGGGTACTCTTATTAACCCACAAGGATGAGTCTTTTAAGGTTTTCTCAGTATTCTGTAAAAGAGTACAAAATAAGCAGGGTTTCTGTATTTCTACCTTCAGAAGTGATCATAGGGGAGAATTTGAAAATGAGCAGTTTAGACAGTTCTGTGAGAAGAATGGGATCTCTCACAATTTCTCAACACCTAGAACTCCACAGCAAAATGGAGTGGTTGAGAGAAAGAACAGATCTTTGCAAGAGATGGCTAGATCTATGCTCAATGAAAATAATCTCCCTAAGTACTTCTGGGAAGAAGTCAGAACACTTCTTGTTATGTACATAACAGAATACTTATTAGGCATTTTCTTAAAAGGACACCTTATGAATTGTGGAAAGGAAAAAACCCCAACATATCTTATTTTCATGCTTTTGGATCTGAATGTTTTATTCTGAATGCCAAAGATAATCTTGGAAAGTTTGATTCTAAAGTAGATAAAGGTACTTTCGTAGGATATTCTGAAATGTCTAAAGCTTTTAGAATTTATAATTCAAGAACTTACATTATTGAAGAATATGTTCGTGTTAAATTCAATGATGGATTAAGGACTGATAAAGAACTATCAGATCTAGAAGATGATCTTGTAGGTCTTGATATAAACAAACCAGAAAGTCAACAACCCAATCTAACCAAGACAAAACCTGTGCTTGAGGCTGACAGACAAGTGGAGCAGACAAGTCAACAGACGAGTCAGCAGACAAGTCAAGATCTTCATGATGATCTCAAAAGGGATTGGAAGTTCAACACTCATCATCCTAAGGATCTTATTATTGGAAATCCTTTTGAATGAGTAAGAACCAGATCCACACTAAGAGAATCAAGCAATATGGCCTTTATATCATAATTGGAGTCAAAACACATTGAATAAGCTCTTGAGGATGAAAGCTGGATTCTTGCTATGCAAGAAGAACTTAACCAGTTCACCAGAAATGATGTCTGGACTGTTGTCTCTAAGCCTAAAAACAAGTCGGTTATTGGAACAAGATGGGTCTTCAGAAACAAATTGGATGAAGATGGTAAAGTTGTCAGAAATAAGGCAAGGTTAGTATCTCAAGGCTATAACCAACAAGAAGGTATTGACTATACTGAAACTTTTGCACCTGTAGCTAGAATAGAAGCTATACACATCTTAATGTCATCTGCTGCACAACACCAAATAACCCTGTTTCAAATAGATGTAAAAATTGCTTTTCTAAATGGTATAATTGAAGAAGAAGTGTATACTAAACTACCCCCTGGTTTTGAGGATACTGATAAACCAGATCATGTCTTTAAACTTAAGAAAACATTATATGGTTTGAAACAAGCACTTAGAGCATGGTACGATAGACTTAGTTCTTTTCTCATGCATTAATAGTTTTACTAGAGGACAAGTAGACACTACTCTGTTCAAGAAATGCTCTATTATTATAGTTTAAATATATGTTGATGATATTATTTTTGGAGCAACAAATGAAAAGTTGTGCAATGAATTTTCAAATCTAATGCAAGCTGAATTTGAGATGAGCATGATGGGAGAATTGAAGTTCTTCCTTTGAAACCCTCTTCTCTCTCGAAACCCTAGAACCGTTTTCTCTAAAAAATGGCATCATCCAATCGTCTCTCTACAAAAGAAATCGCTGAGAAATACAATCTCGAGGTTACTGAGATAGAAAAGATCATTCCAGGAAAGACTGTTGATCTTCAAGAGATGAAGAAGCTAGGTATGGATGTCACTGAAGAATTGGAGTACTCCAAGTGGACTCTTTTCTTCGACCTCAAGGAGCTTGTTCACCCTAAGCTCGGTCAAACGTTCTGGAGAAATGTTGTGGTTGTCACCAACTGACTCAACGAAATTAAAAGCGTTAAGGCTGAAATGGGGGATAAAACCCTTCTCTTCCCTATTAGCTCTCTAGAGCTTGTCACAAAATGTCCGAGAATCGGAGCTGGCTTCACACCCAACTGGGAAGATGAAGTGGGAGTTGACAATGTCAACATTGCCATCTATACCCAAACCAGTGAACCCTAAGCCTGTCAACATGGTGGTCAAGTGCAGATTCCTGCACAAATTGTTGTTGGAATGCGTGATGCCAAGGAAAATCTCACAAGATAGTGTGACCAAGATGGCCAGATTTGCTCTGTACCACTTGATCCACAAAATCAAGGTTGACATCAATGACCTTATCTACATGTACCTTGAGATTCTGATCAAGAGAACCAACATGCAGACCTATCCTTATGGGATGCTGCTGACAATGGCATTCAGGAACAAGTTGTTTGTTCCTAGTGATGTTCACTTTGTGTACATGTCACTGCCCATAGACAGGAAGATATTGTCTATGATGGACATCAATGGAATCCCTTTTGCTGATGAGGAGGACGACAATAATAATAATAATAATAATAATAATAATAATAATAATAATAATAATAATAATAATAATAATAATAATAATAATAATAATAATAATAATAATAATAATAATAATAATAATAATAATAACAATAATAATAATAACAATAATAATAATAACAATAATAATAATAATAACAATAATAATAATAAGAATAATTAATAAAGAAGAAGAAGAAGAAGAAGAAGAAGAAGAAGAAGAAGAAGAAGAAGAAGAAGAAGAAGAAGAAGAAGAAGAAGAAGGAGGAGGAGGAGGAGGAGGAGGAGGAGGAGGAGGAGGAGGAGGGGGAGAGAAGAGGAAGGAGGAGAGAGGGGGAGGGGGGGAGGAGGGGGGAGAGGAGGAGGAGGAGGGGGAGGGGGATCTTTGGGAGGAAGAACCAGTGGTTTCCAGCCAAGTCCCCATTTCTGAAAGACTGTCAAATCGTCAGGAAAGGTGGCCAGACAAGACCAAATTCCAGAGCTGCAACCCTTAGTGTCTGAAGATTCTACTGAAACAGTTGAGCCCTTGAGGTTCAGGCTAAGGAGACCCTCTCCCAAGAGGAAGACTAGTGAAGTCGTTAGCCAATAGAAGAAAAGGAAGCTGGTGAAGACCTTTTCCAAGGTCAGACAAGTTGAGTCTGAGCCTAGCAAAGAGGAAACATCTGCTTAGGGGGAGCAGACAGAGCAAGTTCTGGAAGAACCAAAAAAGACTTTCATTTTGGGAATTATTCCCAAAAAGAGAAGATATGGATACCCAGCACCTGCTAAGACTGTAGTGCATGCAGAAGCTAACACTGCAAAGACCTGTCTGGAGGAGCTCAAACAGTTGTACCCAAGGATGACCAAGTGTCTCCTTCTCGCAAGAAGTTGAAGATATCTGAAGAGCGGAAATCTCCTTCATTCCCTTCCCCCTTACATCAAGGTATCATTACCCTATCTGTCTCTTCTCCATCTGCCCTTTTTGTTCAACCTCTCTCTGTTGCATCTCCTATTCCTTCACCTGTCCACTCTTTTCAAAATAAAAAAATCGTCTTTTACTGTTGTACCTGATGACTGCCAGTACACAGTTGTTCACAGGGACTCTGCTCCCAAAGAACAAACTGGCATATCATCGAGACTCTTTGTGTCTGATATGCAAACTCTTTTCTTTGCAAGTATCTCACGTGTCTCTTGTTGGGAATTTGAGTATAAAAAAAACTAACGCAGCGGAAAAATTCCCATCGAAGGATCCTTGCGAATGGTCATGATTCATGGTTAGAAGATTTACCTCTTGAAGCGATGACAGTTGATTAAAATCGTCTATCACGAACACCGCACGAATGATGTCTCTAAGGTATCCACACGAGCAGATTCCGTAGGAACGTCCAACTTCACGAACCCGAAGCGTCTCTGTGTGACACCCATACTCGGTCATCACATGGCTACCCGTTTGCGGAAATAAAAACTTAATTTGCTGGTTGCTTTCGGAAAATAATGTTTTATGAACGTTTGTCTTAAACAAAGTGGGTGATAAAATTTTTTCTTTTCAACATCATCACAACAACGTTCACATAACCACACTTAGATATATATATATATATATATATATATATATATATATATATATATATATATATATATATATATATATATATATATCATACAGCTATACTGCCTCATAAGTTTCACACTTAAACATTTGTAATAAAAAGATTATTCCCAAAACATAACTGAACTTAAACCTAAGCTGGTCAAAACACTACGACAAAAGAAGCAGCATCAACATTTCTCGAACTACACCTCCTTCTTCTTCCAGACGCCATAGTCCTTAAGAGGTTCATCTGAATTCCACCACATAGAACCCATAAGAGAAACCACAAATAAAATATGCAAGAGTGAGAAACCGACAATTTGATCATAACGCGAGAACCATATGTACGACACAACCAAACATATACAAACCTGGATCAGTTAATTTCTCATATTTAAATTGGCATACAACACAATATATCAAAGGGCCTCACACCCGAACATCGTCGTTTTTTAAAATCTGAATGCATGAACACTTCAATGCATCATCTAAACATTCATACTTAATCTCATGAGATATCCCAACCTCGTGATGAGTTGATCAGACTCGATTGCTACAGGCACACCGCCACAGGCACACCCATCACACACTGTCCAACATCGTGGCACAGTGATAACAATCTGAGATGGGTTCTCATTGTCCAAACCCCAGGCACAATGAGGAACATCGTTGCATGATATACCCTGACGCCGCAAGGTAATCCTTCTTCTAATCATGGCACGTCTGCCATATGCATGCAAGAAAACATTTGCTCTCGATACTTTTCTTTGTGTTATATCTTTCTTTGTCAAAGCTCTCTAAAGCTTTTGACCAACCATAATTTAAACCTTTTTAAAACTTCATTAAAACACAGGACCTCTAAGTCCGAGTGCTCAATCACAAACCCTAGACTGATGCCTCAGGCTTAGGTTCGTGGTAGTAGAAAACATCTAAAAATGTTTTAACCTCTTTAAGTAGATACCCAATCTACAACATCACTAACCTTAGTACCCCGACGTCTCGGTTACTAAGTTCTATATCATCTTTTAAGTCATTAAGTAAAACTCATTCACCTTAATTTCTTTCTACTTGTAATTCGTTTATAAAACGTCAAATCGTTTAGAACTCTTTTACTGAAACTTCAACTTTTTAAATCAATTCTGATTAAATTTCTTCTCAAAGTAAGTACTGCTGTTTTTCAACTTTCAATGTAAATAGTTTCAAAACTTGTCGTCGTTTATCATTTTACAAGAAAATGTTTTTAAAGTCAAACTTTGACATTTATAATATTTTATTATATTATATTTTTATTTTATTTTTTTAAATTATTTTCGAATATTAATTTCACAAAATAACTTTTTATAATATTACATAATTTCTTGCGTAAAAATCAGCAGTACTAAAAAAATTTCACGCTTACGCTCTCATCGTGACTCCTAAATTACTTTTGCACTAATAAATCATTAAAATAAAAATATTTCTCAAAACTCATTATTTTCCAAAATAATATTTTCCACCACTATTATATTCCAACATTTCCCATTAAACATTGAATATAATTCTTCATAGCTTATTAAATTTTTTTATCTGATTAATTGGTTGTGCACTGACCATTGTCAGACCTCACAAACAACATCCAACATCAACAAAAAAGTATATCACCAGGCAGATCATGCATCATAACAATATAAGATATTACTGCAAATAATTAAACAAATTATAAGCAGAGAAACAACCAAAACACAGATCAACAGCTAGAAACACATAGCCAAATAAAACAAACCAGACACCACAACCACACAAACAAATGTATACAAACCACAAACATGGACATATGGTCATCCGAATAATCCGTCAGGTAACCCCTCTTACCTCTCGAAGATCCACAGCAAGTTGAATTAAATTTGTCGGAAGCCGGAAACTCACGTACACCGCTTTATACTTAACCTTCAACCATTACAATCAAACAATCACAATTCAAGAAACTAAAAACATCCTAAAACCCTACTACATAGTCATGGCCTCTAGGGTTTTTGACTAACTAAAATTCCTAATCATGATTAAGTCATGGATTAATGATCCTTGATTAACCTAAATCATAGATTAGTGACTAAACAACTAAGTTTCAAACTCAAAACTTCCTAACTCTTTTATACAAGGATTCGGCCTCAACATGTTTATAGGGCTAGGGTTCTTAGTTTAATAAACCAACTTGAATTTATAAGGCATACATACTAAGAGTTTGATTAACAAGATCATTAAGGAAATATGAACAAAAACTCAACAAATCTAACCACCTAGGGTTTCGGTCAACATAGGGATTTTTGAGTAAAGATTTTCATTTTAAGAAACTAACATGGATTTGAGTGTGTAGACATACATGCCATATAGAATACATGATCATACATGACAGCACATGAACAAAACTCTACCAACCCTACTTTACTAGATTCGGTCAAGGCTAGGTTTTTAGGAAAGAAATTTTTGATTACATCATGCTCTTGGATTTAGATAATATACATGATATCAAGAAGATAGAAAGTAGTTTCATCATCATTGGATTTTTCTAGAATTTATTATGATTTTTCAAAGTTCTAGGGTTAGAAACTTGAAAATGATGAACAACTATGATCTAAGCCTTGAATCAAGAAACTTGCTAAAGAACATAGGCATGATTAAGGAAGAAGATTAGTATTTACCTCTTGAAGATCAAAGACAAAGGAAATCCAAGAAACTTGCTTCACAAATCTATCACTAAGAGACTTATGAACTTTAGGGTTTTGGAAACAAATGGCAATAGAAACTAAGTGAAAAGTGAGAGTATGGTATTTATAGAGCTTGCTTGCGCCACTCTTGGAAGGATCTAGATGATGATGAGTTGTCTTGATAAAGGATTCAAATGCAATTAAGTTCTAAGGACCACTTTGCAAAGATTCCATAAGTTGAAGGACTAGTTTGCAAATTGTCAAGAAAGTGTTGATGAGTGTGATTTCACCTCATCTTTGTCTATCATTTTGAATGCATTTTTCATGTAGTTTAGGCATTTTTAATTAGATTTTAGGTTAATTTTCCTTTGGAACGGGTAAGGCGGTTTTCGTGTGTTGTTTTGCAGATATCAAGGGTAAAATGCTCAAGATCAACCATGATGAAGTTTGGATGAAGATAGAGCATTAAAAGTGCAGAAAATGAGCCAAACAGAGCCCATCACGGCCTAGCTGTGATGCACATCACGACCATGATCGAGCAAAACTGAAAAAGAACAAAGACTGAAGTCAGAGTCTGTCACGGCCTGGTCGTGATAGCCATCACGGCCGTGACCCAAAACCACCACAAGTCAGAGACCATCACGGCCACAGCCGTGATTCAGAACACGGCCATGAACAGAGGGCTCGCGACGCGAGCATAGACTCGCCACGCGAAAGACTGAATTGTTCCAGAAGTGCCAGAAACAGAGACCGTCACGGCCAGCCCGTGATGGCCATCACGGCCGTGACGCGCATTACTTGGACCTGAAGAAACCGAAATAGATCAGATTTTGAGTTGGTTTGGGACTCTAACTTCCCAATTTCTATAAATATGGACCAGGCAGATGCAGAATGAGGATTCAGGATGAAGGATCATATCTAGACTTGTACACAAGGACTTAGGCATAGATCTCTCTTCTCCTCTTCTCTTCTCTTCTCTGATTTTTGTATTTTCTATTATGTTGTCAACCCAGCTTGTCATCTCCATGGCAAGACTGGAGTAGTAGTTTGTTTCTAGGGATTGGGGCTCTGCCCGAGTTTTGTAAATGTTGTTGATTTGATGTAAAATCGTTGTTGATTTCGTTATTGTTTTAGATCTGATTTCTAGTGTGTTAACCACTCGTAAATTCGGCAACCGCTTATTTGCGTGACGTAGACGTTCTAAGGAGGAACCTAGCGGTGAACTTAGGATTTCTAGGGTGTTTAACTCGTAAAATTCAGCGGCCACTGGTTTGTGAGATGTGGATGATCTAAGGAGGAACCTAGCGGTGAACTTAGGTTATTTGCATGACTTAGACATTCTAAGGAGGAACCTAGCGGTGAACTTAGGTGTCGGACCTATAGAAGTCAGACTTGGGACTGAAATCACGAGAGTTAGAAGCCGTCCCTCCAGGAGCAATGAGTTGTCACGGAACGCAAATGGTCCAATCTGGGATCGACTGCCACGAGAGTAGGGGTCGGGTCAATTGGGCACGGCTTTTGTAACCCGAGAGGGAGCTTAAGCTATTAGAGGATAAACTCGCCTTCAAGGCAATTTCGGTAATCAACAAAGGTAAATCAGATTAGCAACATAAACAGCCTCAAAGGTAACCCAAATCCCTAGGAATCCGTTTAAATCTAAAACCCCATAAACAATTGTTTTCTGTTTGTTTATCTTTTAAATTTCGAATTCAAAATCCTTTTCACTCAAAACATAAAAATCCTTTTTAAAACTGTCCAGATCTAATCGATTCGAAAACCGATTGCGATTCGGGAACACAGTCTCTGTGGGTTCGATATCTTTTATTACTTGACGGCAATCCGGTACACTTTCCGGAATCGCACGAGCGTCGTCGCGCGTCGACTTACGCCACACACCAAGTTTTTGGCGCCGTTGCCGGGGACTGTGCCTTTTCGAAGTTCAATTAGTTTTTAAATTGATTTTTTCTGGACCCTTTTCTTTTTATTTGATTTTTATTTCTGAAATATAAAAAAAAAAATCAAAAATTTCTTTTCCTTCTATTGTATCCATCTCTCTGTGTGTTATATGCAAAGATCCCTAAGTCTTGGGAGCCTTAGTGAGATTGATCCGGAGATCGAGAGGACCTTCCACAGACGTAGAAGACTACAAAGAGAGGGAGAAAGGTTGAGTCCCGTTCCACTCATGGCGAATCAACCGGATACAAAACCTTTGAAGGACTACGCAGCCCCAAATGCGAGAGGCTTGCGAACTGGGATTGCAAGGCCAGAGATTGAGGCGGAAAACTACACTATACCGCCCATGTTAATCAACATGATTAGGCAACATCAATTCGGAGGATTGCCTTCGGAGGACCCAACCGATCACATAGAGACATTCTTAGAGTTCACCGACGCAATCAGGATTAATGGAGCCTCGGTCGATGTTGTGCGTTTGAGACTGTTCCCCTCATCTCTCACTGGAAAGGCGAAGGCCTGGCTTAAGCAAATCCCCGCTAACACTTTGACCACTTGGGACCAACTGGAGCAGGCGTTCTTGGAGAAATTCTTCCCTCCATCCAAGACGGCCTACATAAGAACCCAGATCACCGGCTTCTTCCAGAAAGACGGAGAATCATTATCAGAAGCTTGGGATCGCTACAAGGGACTGTTGGAGTCGTGCCCACATCACGGACTCGAGAGGTGGTTAATAGTGCACACCTTCTATAACGGATTGGACTACTCTTCGAAGGTGTCACTTGATTCTGCAGCCGGTGGAGCGTTTATGAATAGGCCTCTGACTGAGGCATTCAACATCATCGAGAATGTCGCCACCAACTACCACCAATGGGGGTCCGAAAGAGGTAATAACCCGAACAAGATTTCGGGGGGTAAGTTTGAGGTAAATAGCACAGATCTTATTATGTCAAAGATAGACTCACTTAATAAACATTTTGATCGGCTTGAAAGAGCTAATGTGAGTGCATTAGGTGCTACTAACCTTGTTTGTGAGATTTGTGGAATGCAGGGACATGACATGATGGAATGCCCACATGGATCCAGCGCTTCGGGTGAACAAGTGAACTCTTGTCACAACTTCTACGATACGAACCCGAAGCTGCCCAATTATGCTCCCCCAAATCCTTACAACCAAAGAAGGAACAACCCTTACCTCTCCTATGGCAACTACAGCAACACGCTCAACCATGAGTTCCAAGAGGGTCAAGGTAATAAGAGAGCAGCACCGGGGTATCCTCAGGTACAAAGATCTAAACTCGAGACTTTATTTGAAAGTTTTGTTGAAACTCAGACAAAACAGAATGAGGAGTTTAGACAACAAGGAAGGGCAGTGAATGAAGCAATAAAGGAGCTAGCATCTAAGGTAGACAACTTAGCAACTCATAACAAGATGCTAGAAACACAAATTGCCCAACAAGCCAGCACGTACTCGAGACCTAAGGGTACATTCCCGGGGCAACCCGAAGCAAATCCCAATGAGCATTGCAATGTCATACACTTAAGGGATGATAAGCTTGGGGTGGGGGTAGCTGAAATGGAGGTGGAACCGGAGGAGGACACAAGCGAAAAGGAAGAGCCAGAACCGAAGTATGTCCCTCCACCACCGTACCAACCCCCGATACCTTTCCCACAAAGGTTGGTCAGGAAAAAGCAAGTAGATGTAGAGACTAAAATGCCTACTAAACTGAAGGACCCAGGTAGTTTCTCTATTGCTTGCTCGATTGAAAAAATGGAAATAGACCGAGCCTTGTGTGACTTAGGGGCTAGTGCAAGCTTGATGCCCCTCACTATCATGGAAAGGTTGGAAAGCAAAGAGTTGAGTCCGTTCAAATTCTCCTTACAATTTGCGGATGGCTCAACTAGGACTCCTCTAGGCATACTAGAGAATGTCCCTGTGAAGGTATGGAAATTCTTCATCCCTACCGACTTCCTGGTATTGGACATGAAAGGGAATTCTGAATTCCCCATCATTTTAGGAAGGCCATTCTTGGCAACCTTGGAGCAAGAAATAGACGTAAGGAATGGGAAACTCTCTCTAACTGTAGAGGAAGGTAGGATCGATTTTCATTTGACTAACTCTTATAACAACCCTCCTTTTGAGAGCCATGTGTGCAGAATTGATACAACGTCTCCAGCGGTAGAGAAAGAAATTAGCATGGAAGCAACCCCAAAGATATGCATGGTTGATGATGCACCCAGCAGTGATGGAATTGGAGTTGCTGTCCATGTAGAAACAAAACTTCCGCCGGAAGGAAGGAAGGCTAGGAAGCTCCGAGAGAAAAGAGCGAAGCGGAAGCATTATTGGCCGTATGAGCATAAACGGCTTTTTGAAGGAGTTCCTTGGAAGAGAAGTGTTCCTGCACTTCTGCGCCCAGCCGACCCCGGTTGATTTAAGGAAGTATGGTCAAGCTTAAGACCATAAATAAGAGCTTCTTGGGAGGCAACCCAAGTTTTCTTTCCCTTTTTCCTTTTGTTTTTGATTTAACCTCTTGAATAATTTAAGAAGATCAAGAGGCAAAAATATCATTAATAGGATTGTCTAGTGTTTTCAGGTTGAGAAAGGGAAGAAGAGCAGAGAAAAATAAAGTCAGAGGCCATCACGACTGTCACGGCCGTGATGAACTAAACAAGAGCACAGAAAGGATCACGGCCTAGCCGTGACAACCATCACAGGCGTGATGAGTAGGATACCAAGATCAGAGAGCATCACGGCCTAGCCGTGATGTAGATCACGGCCGTGATAGGGCAACTCCTGAGGACCAGAAACGATCACGGCCTGCCCGTGATGAGCCTCACGGCCGTGATAAAATTTCCACCCAAGTTTTGACTGGAATGTGAAGCCAACACCCGCTACCGACTCGGTAAGTTGTTCCAATTTTTCTCCTCTCTCCGACTTGATTATTTACATTGGAGACAATGTAAGTAATCAAGCTTGGGGTAGGGTTATTTATTTTTGCATTTGCATTGTTGCATTCATATTGCATTCACATAGGCATAGATTGGTATGATCACATTCTCTAGATTGCCCCTCACTTAGAACATGCATCCGATTGTGAGAACTTGGAGCCAAATGAATTGAGATAGTGAATTTTCGAACCCAATTTTTTATTATTCTTATGATATGGCTAAAAATAAAAATTCTTGAGATAGTCATTTGATAGTTGATAATTAGCATGTGGTTCCTTAGACTTGTGTACCTCGCTGATTTTTGAACTACTAAATGTAAGATTTTGAGCCAAAAAAGGGGTATTCACTAAATCTACCCCATTTCTTGTGATAGAGTGTTGTAATTCCTCTTGAACTGTATTTTCTAGAACTTGACTTGAAACCATTTTGAAACTTAAAAATTTCTGAAAACATTTTTGGAAATGATTGAGGCACTAGGTATTTTTCTGGCCTCCCGAGCTTTGAATGATAAATGCTACCCCTTAGTTGCCCAATTTTGAGCCTAAAGATAAAATACTTTTCTTGGTACCTTGAATTACTTTGATAAATAATGCTTGGTATGACACCTTTTAAAGTATTACAAAAAGGGCAAAATGGTAGTTGGAAAAAGTATGGGATGAAAAAAGTTAGAAAGTAATTTCTCTTGAGCTATAAATCTCCCCTTCTCCAAACAAATAACATGAAATAAACGAGAAAAAAAATGGAGAAGGGGATGACAAAAGAAAGTGAGAAATGAAAAGAAAAGAAAGAAAAAAAGAAGAAGAAATAAGGGTGGAAAAGTAAATCAAAGCCCCTAAAAGGTATTTTAGAAGGTGTCGTACTTTGCAATGTTTGATGATTTGTCCAGCCTTCTTGAAATTCCCTTTCCTTGATTTTCCCACCTTACAATAAATCCCATGGCCACATTACAACCAAAGGAAAAGACCTCGTGATTCTTAAGTGTTTTCATTGATAAAGTAGAGATTTGGTTAATAGTCAAGCCTATGGTAAAATACTTTCCTTGAGGAAAATGGAGTGAATTGTCATATACCCTAAAACACTTGAGTGAGGTGAGATGAGTCCCCAAATCAGTGAGAACATGAACTTGAAAAACCTAGGCTTCTAATTGGACTTGAACATGATTATCTCTTGAGTGCTTATTAAATATGCCTCTCACTCGGATTAGCTTCTAGGGTTCTTGGTTCACTATCCATGCTTTGATTGATTTATCTTATGGCCTGAGTAATTGCTTGAGGACAAGCAAAGTTTTAAGCTTGGGGTGATTTGATGAGTGTGATTTCACCTCATCTTTGTCTATCATTTTGCATGCATTTTTCATGTAGTTTAGGCATTTTTAATTAGATTTTAGGTTAATTTTCCTTTGGAACGGGTAAGGCGGTTTTCGTGTGTTGTTTTGCAGATATCAAGGGTAAAATGCTCAAGATCAACCATGATGAAGTTTGGATGAAGATAGAGCTTTAAAAGTGCAGAAAATGAGCCAAACAGAGCCCATCACGGCCTAGCCGTGATGCACATCACGGCCATGATCGAGCAAAACTGAAAAAGAACAAAGACTGAAGTCAGAGTCTGTCACGGCCTGACCGTGATAGCCATCACGGCCGTGACCCAAAACCACCACAAGTCAGAGACCATCACGGCCACAGCCGTGATTCAGAACACGGCCATGAACAGAGGGCTCGCGACGCGAGCATAGACTCGCCACGCGAAAGACTGAATTGTTCCAGAAGTGCCAAAAACAGAGACCGTCACGGCCAGCCCGTGATGGCCATCACGGCCGTGACGCGCATTACTTGGACCTGAAGAAACCGAAATAGATCAGATTTTGAGTTGGTTTGGGACTCTAACTTCCCAATTTCTATAAATATGGACCAGGCAGATGCAGAATGAGGATTCAGGATGAAGGATCATATCTAGACTTGTACACAAGGACTTAGGCATAGATCTCTCTTCTCCTCTTCTCTTCTCTTCTCTGATTTTTGTATTTTCTATTATGTTGTCAACCCAGCTTGTCATCTCCATGGCAAGACTGGAGTAGTAGTTTGTTTCTAGGGATTGGGGCTCTTCCCGAGTTTTGTAAATGTTGTTGATTTGATGTAAAATCGTTGTTGATTTCGTTATTGTTTTAGATCTGATTTCTAGTGTGTTAACCACTCGTAAATTTGGCAACCGCTTATTTGTGTGACGTAGACGTTCTAAGGAGGAACCTAGCGGTGAACTTAGGATTTCTAGGGTGTTTAACTCGTAAAATTCGGCGGCCACTGGTTTGTGAGATGTGGATGATCTAAGGAGGAACCTAGCGGTGAACTTAGGTTATTTGCATGACTTAGACATTCTAAGGAGGAACCTAGCGGTGAACTTAGGTGTCGGACCTATAGAAGTCAGACTTGGGACTGAAATCACGAGAGTTAGAAGCCGTCCCTCGAGGAGCAACGAGTTGTCAAGAAATGCAAATGGTCCAATCTGGGATCGACTGCCACGAGAGTAGGGGTCGGGTCAATTGGGCACGGCTTTTGTAACCCGAGAGGGAGCTTAAGCTATTAGAGGATAAACTCGCCTTCAAGGCAATTTCGGTAATCAACAAAGGTAAATCAGATTAGCAACATAAACAGCCTCAAAGGTAACCCAAATCCCTAGGAATCCGTTTAAATCTAAAACCCCATAAACAATTGTTTTCTGTTTGTTTATCTTTTAAATTTCGAATTCAAAATCCTTTTCACTCAAAACATAAAAATCCTTTTTAAAACTGTCCAGATCTAATCGATTCGAAAACCGATTGCGATTCGGGAACACAGTCTCTGTGGGTTCGATATCTTTTATTACTTGACGGCAATCCGGTACACTTGCCGTAATCGCACGAGCGTCGCCGCGCGTCGACTTACGCCACACACCAAGTGTCATGATGATGATTTTGCCACATTAAATGCTAGCTTATATTGACTTTGTTGGCTGAATTTATGAGTCAAAGATAGGTTAAGATAATTCAAGAATTTGAGAAGAATCAAGAACATTGTGGAAAAATCAAGGATAATGTAGGATAATGTAGAAAAATGTGGAAACTTGTGGAAAACTCTAGAAAATTGATTCAACGACAAATGAGGCAGCCATAAATCCTCATGGGCTTACGCATGGTCTGGGTAATTTTGGGCTTGGGTTCATTCTTGTGGGGCCCACTTGAAGATTTAAGTATTAAGCTTAAGATAGGAAACTTATATAGTTTCAATTAGGCTTTATGGACTCAAACCATGAACTAGAAAATTTTGGGCTTCTAAGACACGACCATTTGAGATTGGAAACAAGAATTCTAGCCCAATCCACTTGAAAAAAACTTAAAAACTAATTTAGGGACAAAAGGGTAATTTACAGAAAGTTCAGGGGCTTAAGTGTAAAATTCCCAAATTTTCACTTTAACCCTGAAAAACCTTCTAAACTTAAAAATATGATTCATACCCTTGAATCATCTCAAAATCCTAAGATAAACCCTCTATATACTCTTAGAAACTCTAATTTCCCTTCCGTCGTCTACCCGATTACGTGTTTCACCTGAAAAACGTAAATTATTTTATTTTTTTCTGAAATAAATCTAAAAATACATAATTGTAGAAAATAAAATACTAAACTTAAGTCTTTCGTTCACGAATTAAAATTAGGTCTTTTGAGCAGTATTATTATACTGTCATTGGAATTCACGGGCCGGGTTTCGCCTGACTTTCCAACCTAAATTTTAATCGTAGCTTCCTACATTCAAGTAGGATTGAGTGGTGAACTCCGTTTATTTAAAATAATTTTCTAAAACTCTAATAAATTTATAAACATATTTATATGTATTACTGTTATTTAAAACAGTAAAATACAGGGTGTTACACTCTGTCTCACAGTGCTAGCTTCGAAAACCGAGAACTGCTGCTCACTATCACTCTCTATGTGTGGCTAGGGTAAAACAAAACCGTGTAGGCACAATAGCTTAAGTGGTCTACTTATAGCAGCACCTCCTTAAGTGAGTTAGTGAACAATGTTTGACCTTAGCCCCATGTACTATGTGCTAGGCCCAATAGAAAAGTCCAACTCTCCTTTTAATGCTTCTTTTAATCCGCTCTTATGTGTGTGACCCTATAGGTTCCCAAAACGTTAGTAGTAATATTAAATCCCATTTAATATTACAAACAGTGAGCGGTATCTAGCAATACATCACTGCTACCTAAGTAGTGAGAAAGTCAGTGATTTGACGAAACCTTTCTGTGACAAATATTCATGTGCATTATTATCCCTTTGTCCATATATCTATATTGAACACAAGACATGGAATGTGTCACCCTTGTATGGTTCAATATCATGTTCCCTGATACCCGAGTAGACTTAACAACAAATGAGGTCAATATCTCATATTGACTCATTTCAGCACGGTCATGCATTTTACAGTCTCACTCTATCAGGGGGCCCACGGATATTACTCCTGTTATGTAGGAGGGACAAATTCTATCTAGGTCACTCACATCCCTCTGCATGGCTCGTGGTATGCCCAATGTCCGTCTTTATAATCATCCTATTACAGATGACGTTTGACGATATTAAAGCACACGACTCCTCATGTAGGGATCGTAGCAATTTCAGGTCGAAGGATTGCATACACCATTGTCAGTATGAGAACTACTTATGACACCCACACAACGCTCCATTTAGGGTTCTCATGGTGGGTCAATCCAGTACATCATTACTCTAATGTGTACCTATGTGGCGACTCGATATCTCATATCCATGACCCGTGAGATATGGTCATCAGTCTGCACACATAATAGTCTCAATGTATTATTATTGTCCTTATTAATAAAATACTTGACTACAGATATTTAAGAATAGGATTTCATTGTTCAATAGTGTCTCACGATTAAGTCATATAATTGATATTCTATTAAACTGAAATTTCTATTCTAAGGACTTTATTATGTTTAAACAAGTAACACAATAAAGTGGAATGTCTCATATTATATATATTTATATATATATATATATATATATATATATATATATATATATATATATATATATATATATATATATAAAATAGCAAGATACAAATATAGTCTAAGAAATGCACTGGCCTCTATGGCTTACACCAACAATCTCCCACTGGCACTAGAGCTAATCAGGCATAAATCTAATGCCCATCGATCTAGTGTGACCTTCATGCTTCTGTTGAGCAAGAGGTTTCGTAAGTGGGTCAGCAACGTTATCAAGTGTTGGTACTCTGCATATTTTCATATCTCATCTATCGATAATCTCTCGAATGAGATGGAAGCGCCTAAGTATATGTTTGGATCGCTGATGAGATCTAGGTTCCTTAGCTTGTGCAATGGCCACATTGTTATCACAATAGAGATCAATGGGGTCCACAATACTAGGAACCGTACCAAGCTCAACAATGAACTTCCTGATCCAAACAGCCTCCTTTGCTGCATTGGAGGCGGCAATATACTCAGCCTCTGTAGTAGAATCGGTGACTGTCTCCTGCTTTGAACTCTTCCAGCTCACCGCCCCGTCATTCAGGCAGAACACATAACCAGATTGCGATCTGGAATCATTCTTATCGGTGTGGAAGCTAGAATCGGTGTAACCTATTACAGCAAGCTCTTCCTCGCCTCCATATACCAAGAACGAATCCTTAGTTCTTCTCAAGTACTTAAGGATGTTCTTGATAGCAGACTAGTGACTTTCACCGGGATCAGACTGGTACCTACTCGTTATACTTAAAGCATATGATACATCTGGTCGAGTACATAACATGGCATACAAGATAGATCCAATTGTGGATGCATATGGAATCTTACTCATGCGATCCCTTTCTTCTTGAGTGGAAGGGGATTGTGCCTTTGATAGGCATATACCATGTGACATAGGCAAGAGTCCTTTCTTGGATTCATTCATGTTAAAGCGTCTCAACACTTTGTCTATGTATGTACTCTGCTTATTCCAAGCAATTTTAGCGATCTATCCCTATAGATCCTGATTCCCAATACATAGGTAGCTTCACCCAAATATTTCATAGAGAAGCAATTCCCTAACCATGTCTTTACATTTTGTAGTGTAGGGATGTCATTTCCAATGAGTAATATGTCATCTACATACAACACCAGAAAAACAACAATGCTCCCACTAACCTTCTTGTAGACACAAGGTTCATTGACGCGTTGTCGCGCGCGGGTCAAAAAGCGAGCGGGTTTATAAAACTGTAGTAGTGTGCGACAACTCGGATATCATCTCACAAGGACTCTTGACTTGTTATTTACCACAAAAATCAGTTTTTTTGGGTGGTTTGGATTGAAATGCAATTAGAAAACAAGGCAAAAGAGAGAAATGAAAACAGAGCAATTTAAGAGATTAACAAATAAGCTAAAGACGATTAATCTACTGTTCTCGATTCCCAACTATCATCAGTTCATGTAAATTCCAAGCCCTAAGCAGATTCTAATCCCCTTTCAGTTGTAGCAACAATTAACAAACGAAATCGCTACTACGAGATATATATTCCTATTCCCGAATTAAACAAATGGGATTAAGCCCTTATGAACTAAACGAACATGAACGAACACACGCGATTTAAACAAACGCGATTCAATATAGGAACATAACATCACCGAAATAAATCAACACAATACTATACACTCCTGAATTAAACAAACAGAAATATATAGCATAGTATTGAAAAGGGAAAAGCAAATAAAACAGGAATTACAGAACCTCAAGTGTGGTGAAAATCAATTACAGTAGACTAATCCAAGAAAATTAGTTCTCCATAAAAACGAAACACAACCAGAAAATATGTAAAAACAATGGAGAATCAATAGTTCCTTCAATTTGCCCAGAACAACAATTTATAACATTCAGGGACTGCGCCCACTCGCGAGGCGAACCCCCACTCGCGAGGCGAATATTATGAAGAGTCTGCAACGTTTGGTCTTCTCGCGGGGTGAAGTACTGCTCGCGTGGCGAGGAATGGAAGAGTCATGGCTTCTGGTCTTCAGTCTTGTAACGCCCCCCCTTGGGGCATTACTTACGTAACACATGCGGAATTTAAATTAAAAGATAATTTGCTGGTGCTTTCGGAAAATAATTTATATAAGTATATAAGTGTCTGAAATTGGGTATAAAAATTTTGTCACGACTCCTTAGCCTTGATTGGCACACAGACTTACTATCATAGTATGGCAAGCCTATTTAATTTAAAGAATATACTTGAATAAAAGCTAGTATTTTACGAAAATTTCGACAGAGTCTCCTCTCGTAATTCGGACATCCTGGTAAAAGAACACCTGCTAAAATAATTACATTTTCATTCCAGAATTCCAGTTACACCAAATACAACCAGGCATTAATATGCTAAAGATAGTTATATCAATTAGCTATACATGACCAAAAGGAAAAGTTTAAGTTTTCATTCAAAAGAGATGCTCTCCGAGCCATAAACATTCCGTTTTAAAATATAGACTCTCCGAGTCATACTCATACATACTTATCAAAAATCCAAGTCTCAAACCCTAAGCTGGTCATTCTAAAAGTTATTCCTGAGAAGAACTCACGTGATCGTTCCACAATCAAATACTTCATCAAGCAACTAGATCTAAGTCTCTGAGTGACTTAGGAAGACTCCTCTGCACATCTGTACTAAAATACCCAGGGTACAATAGCAAACCAGAAGAAACCTGATATGTTTGTAAGGGTGAGATACCGACAAATGGATATATCACACAACAACCATATACATGATACATACATCACATAATCATATAAGCAGTAAAATCATGCATATACGTAACATGACAGTGTTATATCAAAGGGTCTCAAACCCGCACAGTCAATCTTTTGAAAATATGCATGACACTTCAATCATCGGGCTCTAACTTAATCTCCGAAGATCCCAACATCCTCAAAGTGAGTTGATCAGGCTCGATACCCCATCTCATTGGCTAGCTAAGCACAATGATAATACACCGTCTCATTGGCTAGATAGGCACAACGATAATACACCGTCTCATTGGCTAGCTAAGCACAACGATAATACACCGTCTCATTGACTAGCTAAGCACAACGATAATACACCGTCTCACTGGCTAGCTAAGCACAATGATAATACACCGTCTCATTGGCTAGCTAGGCACAACGATAATACACCGTCTCATGATACCTTTCTTGTTAAGGTCTCACGTTAAAACCATGTCGGGCACGTCTGCCGTAAATGCAAATGTAAAACATTTAGTTTTCAATGTTTTCTTTGTGTTCGTTCTCATTCGTTGTCGAAGCTCAAAGCTAACGACTTAATCATCATTTCCCCATCACTTGAAAACTTAGAAGCATAGGACGCACAGTCCGAACGCTCAATCACAACGCCCGAGACCGATGCACCAGTCCTGGGCTTGTGGTCGTAGAAAACAACCTTCACCTTTAACAACGTTCATCACAACGTGGTTAGGACACACAGTCCACAACAATGAAATCAGAACGCACTGTCCTCGATTTCGAGAATTGGACCCTCAGTCCAGAACATCATGAATAGGACTCCTGGTCCCGAATTAACACTGATCCAAGATCACGTGCATATAACTGAATACTAGAGGCGACGTCTCGCGTACTAGATTCTCTTTCTCAAGTATTTATTTTTCGTTCAGTGAAAATCAAATTCAAAACCGAATCCTTGATAACCTATCCAGGCTTATCGGAAAGTTTCTAAAATATTTAGGAAAACCTTTTCTTTGAAAATCTTTTATAAAGCATCCTTGAAATACTTTTGTCTTTGAAATATTTCCCCTAATAGGATATTGCCAAATAACCTTGAAAGTTTTCACTTGAAGACACATAGTTCGAAAATGATTTTTCTCTTGTATAACAATAGTTCACCAAACCATTTCAACATTAAGAACAAGTACTTTAAGTTAATGAGCTTTTGGAAAAGAACACCAATCCCTTCATCTTCAAAGCTTATTAAGGTTTTTAATTCTTATAACAGTTGAGCACAGACGCAAGTCTGGCTTAGCAAACTTTCAATCAACAGCAGTATATATTATTAGTTCAATGCCAATATCACAGTTGAAAGCAGTTCATCACATATATGCATTAGAACATTTAGAACAAGTACAATTCAACATCAGATAATAGCATAACAGTTCAAGTACATTAGGTAATCAAGTAAGCTCAATCAACATATAAATATCCAGTTAAACACCTACACACATGCATACAATTATTGAATATCCCTAGGCAAACTCCTCTTACCTTTGAAGACAAGTAAAGGATCCTCGTCTTAATGCTCACATTAGCTCATATCTACTCCATCAAGTAAGCATAGCCGTGTCAAACGTCTCAGAGAGGGAATCCAACAATGCGCAACAACCAAAAATCAAGAAATCAATTTCACATGATCAAACACACATTCTAACTTTATCTAAACACTTAATCTAATTACCAAACAAGGTTATTTTTAAAGAAAATCATGTTTGAAGCTCACGCTTCCCAATACCCTTTAAGGAAACTTTGTTTTGATTAAAAGATCATGAAAAAGAAATTTGGAAATCATCCATTAAGAGTCCTAATTGCACTAAATCATAATTAATTTCACAAAAACATACCCAAATTCAAATAAAAATCAAATTGGGGGTTTAGGGCTCCTAAATACAATTTAGGGAAAACTCATTTTAACTAAAGAATAATGAAATTGGTTTAGGGAAACACTAATTCATAGTCCCAATTTCATAAAACAAGGTTTAATTTTAAGATTAAAATCTGAAATCAAAGGGTTAGGGTTTCAAAATCAATTTGGGGACTTTCGAATCTAAGCAAAATAGATGAGGTTTCACTCACCCAAGGAGGAAGGAAGAGAAGTGGTGGCTGCTGGGAACTCTGGCGCGGCTGCAGTGGCGGTGACTCCGGCGAGGACAATAGCCAAACGAAGCCAAACGGACCACATATGGGCGAGCTCAGTACACAGTCGGCTCCTCCCTACCAGTGTAGCAGGGCGACGACCGGCAACGAGGTGTAGGCGGCGCTCACGGCTGGACAACGACGCAGCGGTGACAACACCTGCGATCGTCGTTTTCCCTCACTCCAGGTGCTGAGAAGCGGTGACGCAGAGGTTGAAGGGTGGTCGGACATTGCTCAAGCAGCGGCTGGTCGGCGCTGTGAGCTAGGGTGGAAAAGAAGATGAAGTGAGGAGGAAGAGAGAAAAAGAAAGAAGAAAAGAGAGAGAAGAAAAAAAGAAAGAAAAAGTTGCAGAGAAGAAAAGAGAGAGTGAGGCGTTGAGTGAGTGAGAGAGAGAAAAGAGAAACTTTAGTTTTTAAACTAGTTACTTAGTGATAGGTACAAAATGAGTGATAAATATTAGGCCTAAAATAAACATGTTTTTACTTTTTGGAATCTAAAATTAAATATTGATAAGGATATGTTTTTGAAATTCAAGTTAGAGTAAAGATTAATAGTTGAACTGATCAACTAAGAAAATACTCAGTCCAAAATTTAATCTCCGATTAAGGTCAAACCAGTTTATTTTCAACTCTAAAATTAAATAGAATGAAAATATGAAAATGCTTTTCTCTTAATCATATTATTTAAAATATTTTTCTGTACTGGTATAATAGTGACAATAACGTAAATTATTGTCTAGTAAATGTGCATTCACTGAAATAAGTCAGTGCTAACGCACCCAATAAAATAATTTGAAGAGAGTAATTTAATTACTCAAACTAAACCACGTAACAAAATAAACTTAAACATCTAAATAAAATAATTAATCATAGGTGTAAAAACTAGGGTGTTACAAGTCTCGCGAGGCGAGAGATGGATTCACGAGGCGACACAGAAAGGGTTGCATTTTCTGGAACAGTTAGCCTTCAGGTTCGCGAGGCCAGAAGAGGATTCGCGGGGCGAGCCACAGAGGATGACATTTTGCTGTTCAGCTGCCTTTCAGGTTCGCGAGGCGAGTGTACTCTCGCGGGGCGAATACCTCCAGGATTGAAATTTCCCTGTTTCTTTATTCCCTTAACTTCTAAGTTAACCTGAAAACAATGAAATAACCATAAGTTCTTTATTTGACTACAAACTGGCTAAATTAACCTAAAACTACTCAAACGACTCAAAATGTTGCTTAAGGACAATCAAGTCTAATTTGGGTGAAAATGAGATATAATTAGCACAAAACCCTGGTCATTCTAGCCATAAAACTAGATGAGCCAGAGGCTGATCAAAATACCCCAAACTTAAACTTTGCTTGTCCCCAAGTAAACTAAAACTCAAAAATCAAAAAGACTCAAGACATGGCAAGCTTAAAGGATTCAATCAACTTTGCACAGATTTCAAGCAATACATCAAAACAGTTTTCTTCAATGTCCCCCCCCCCCCCCCCCTTTCAAGCAAAGTAATCCCCACAATCATTTATTCTAAACAATTGAGAATTTCATCATTCAAACAATCATTAATCTAAGCAAGGGATCCAAGTTACACACAGAAGGGAGATCACCAAATTCAAACAATCGCCTTCCTCACAATGGAATTTAGTGTTTCACTCAATCGCTCAGTTTGTCAGGCTAACAACATTTCACTCAATTCACCTTTCAAGAACACTTCCCATAAATTTGATTGTCATCTCAAAATGGTTCCCACGAAAACATGCATGCAACATCAAAAGGTCTTTAAAGGTTGTAATGGGGCCTGTCTAAGGGTAGGATATACAAAGGTACTAGGTTGAAGTCCCTAGGAACTAAGAGAGCATGAAACAGTTTGATACATTGAATTTCCACTCAGATTACTTTTTTCATTTTTCTTTATGCTTTGGGTGACTACAGCCATTTCTTCTAATACTTTTATTTTTATCATTTTTACACTTTTCTTTTTTTCTCTTTTTTTTTCTTCTTTTTTTTTTCTTTTTTTCTTTTTTTTTTGGCCTTTGGCTCCAACCTTTTTATTATATATATTTTTTCTCAATCCCAGAATGACATGTCACATCCTTGTAGCCACCCCAAACTTAGTTTCTTGCAACCATTCTCTTGCAAAGCATCCATGCCCTCCTAATCCTAAGATCGGGTTAACATGTTTTTTCAGATTTTAGGCTCATAACATAGGGTTATCAAGAATTAACAGGCTAATTAGGCTCAAAGGGGCTAACTAAGGAACATGCATTAGGGACTGGTTCAATTTTAGGCTAAGTAGTTATTTACAAAGAAAATGCCTAAATCATTTTATGCAAACACATAAACATGCAAACCATAAAGAGATTAAAGCAAATTCGGGAAAGTACAGCTTGAAAGTGATTCACACAGTTAAAAACATGCTGGAGGCTCAAATCCTCACCTGGACATTTTTGCAAATTGTTTGACAGAGATTCTATCCCTAGTGTGTGCACCCCTTCACCCCAAACTTATCATAAATCATGCCATCACAACAAAATATCTCAAAGTTCAGTTTTCAATCACATGGGGATCACTTTTCAAAAAAAAATTCAACCTATGGGGAATCATCACATAGATCATGCAATCAATCTGTGCCAAATCAATCAAAATCAATCAAGCTCACCGACCAAAGACTCACACAATTTATTCAAGAGATAAAAGAAAAACAAGACCAACCAAACACAAAACAAAGCTACAATTAGTTCCCTCCCCCACACTTAAAACATACATTGTCCCCAATGAAACAACATAACTATAAAATCAGAGTGAGGGAAAGGAAAGGGTGCTCCCTGATCAGGTGGCAGTGTAGGTGGGAGCTTCCAAGGAGAGCTCCTCAACAGTAGCATCGTCAGGAACACTAGCAGCCACACCATGGAATGGCTTCAGCCTCTGCCCGTTAACCTTGAAGGACTTGTTGCTACCTGCATCTTTAATCTCTACTGCACCATAAGGAAAAACATTAGTAACAACAAATGGGCCAATCCACTTGGACCTAAGTTTCCCAGCCATCATTTTCAGGCGGGAGTTAAACAGTAAGACCTGTTGACCCATAGAAAATTCTTTTCTAGCAATCATCCTATCATGAAAATGTTTTGTTTTCTCTTTATAAATCCGGGAGCTTTCATAGGCTTCTAGCCTAAGCTCCTCAAGCTGCTGCAACTGGAGTTTCCTTTCAATACCAGCTTTCTTCATTTCCAAGTTACAGCACCTGACTGCCCAATACGCACGGTGCTCAACTTCCACAGGGAGATGACATGCCTTACCAAATACAAGCCGAAAGGGGGACATTCCTATTGGCGTCTTGAAAGCGGTCCTCTGAGCCCACAGTGCGTCTTCTAGACGGCGGCTCCAGTCCTTCCTATTCGGCTGCACCATTTTCTCTAAGATCTGCTTGATCTCCCTGTTTGATATCTCAGCCTGGCCATTGGTCTGGGGATGGTAAGCAGTGGAGACTCTATGCACAACTCCATACTTCCGGAGTAAGACTTCCATGGTGCGATTGCAGAAGTGAGTGCCCTGGTCACTGATGATAGCCCGAGGTATGCCAAACCTGCAAAAAATATTGGACCTAACAAATTTTGAAACAACTTTAGCATCGTTAGTCCAAGTGGGGATAGCTTCCACCCACTTTGAAACATAGTCAACAGCCAAAAGAATATATAGAAAACCAAAAGATGCAGGGAAAGGACCCATAAAATCAATTCCCCACACATCAAAAACCTCGCAGAAAAGCATGGGCTGCTGAGGCATCTCACTCCTACGAGTGATGGCAGGGCCTGCTGTTTGACACTCCTTACAATTTCGGTAGACCTCATAGGCATCTCTAAAAATGGTGGGCCAGTAGAACCCAGAATCTAAGACTTTTCTTGCCGTCCTCTGTGGTCCAAAGTGTCCCCCTACTTGAGAGGCATGAGAAAAGTGCAGGATGGACTCGATCTCATAGTCCGGGACACATCTCTGAATAACCTGATCACTGCAAAACTTCCAAAGGTACGGATCATCCCACACATAGTACTTGGAATCACTCTTGAGTTTGTGGATCTTGGATCTACTTGTACCTGCAGGAAAAACACCAGCAACAAGAAAGTTAACAATGTCAGTAAACCAAGGGGTTACCCCATGCAGATGTAGAAGCCGCTCATCAGGAAAATCATCCTGGATGGGAGAAGGATCCTCATCCCTTGCTATTCTACTCAAATGATCAGCTACTAAATTTTCAGCTCCACTCTTGTCTTTTATCTCCACATTAAACTCTTAGAGCAACAGCATCCACCGAATCAATCTTGGCTTCGCTTCTGGTTTCTTCAATAGGTATTTCAGAGCTGCATGGTCAGTAAAAACAATAACCTTGGAACCTAGCAAATATGACCTAAATTTATCAAGTGCAAAAACAACAGCTAGAAGTTCCTTTTCAGTGATGGTGTAATTAGATTGTGCAGCATCTAATGTCCTAGAAGCATAATGAATGACATGGGCAGCCTTGCCCACTCTTTGTGCTAGGACCGCTCCCACAACATAGTTAGAAGCATCACACATGAGCTCAAAAGGGAGGGTCCAGAGAGGGGGCTGGATGATGGGGGTAGAGGTTAATGCCCTTTTTAGATAGTCAAATGCCTTCTTGCAGTTGTCATCAAAATGGAACATGACATCATTCTTCAGCAAGTTTGATAAAGGCAGAGCTATCTTGCTGAAGTCCTTAATGAAACGCCTGTAGAAACCTGCATGACCAAGAAAAGAACGAATCTCGCGAACGCAAGATGGATAAGGCAATGTAGAAATCACATCAATTTTTGCAGGATCTACTGAAATACCCTCTTTAGAAATAACATGCCCCAAAACAATCCCTTGTTCAACCATAAAGTGACACTTTTCATAATTCAAAACCATATCAGTCTCAATGCATCTTTCTAGAACCAAACTCAGACTATGCAAGCATGCATCAAATGAGGAACCATATATAGTGAAGTCATCCATGAACACTTCCATGCAATTTTCAATAAATTCAGTAAAAATGCTAAGCATACATCTTTGGAAAGTGCCAGGAGCATTACAAAGTCCAAACGGCATCCTCCTATAGGCAAACGTGCCGAAGGGGCACGTGAAAGTGGTCTTTTCCTGATCCTCTGGTGCAATATGGATCTGGAAGTAACCGGAAAAGCCATCAAGAAAACAGTAATGAGATTTACCAGCCAGTCGTTCGAGCATCTGATCGATGAACGGCAAAGGAAAGTGATCCTTTCTAGTGGCCTGGTTCAACTTCCTATAATCAATACATACTCGCCAGCTATTCTGGACTCTAGTGGGTACAAGCTCATTATTATCATTTCTTACCACTATGAGGCCAGATTTCTTGGGTACAACTTGCACTGGACTTACCCAAGTACTATCAGAGATGGGGTATATGATACCCGCATGCAGAAGTTTAGTCACCTCTTTCTTCACAACATCCAGAATCAATGGATTGAGCCGTCTTTGGGGCTGCCTAAATGGTTTAGCCCCATCCTCCAACAGAATTCTATGCATACATCTAGAGGGGCTAATTCCTGGGATGTCAGCCAAGGTCCACCCAATCGCCTTCTTGTGCTTCTTCAGAACCTCTAAAAGCTTAGCTTCCTGGTCAGAGTCAAGGCTGGAGGAAATGATGACTGGAAGTTTTCCATTCGTCTCCAAGTAAGCATACTTCAGATTCCCTGGAAGTGGCTTGAGCTCTAAGGAGGGTGGCTGCTCAATGGATGGTATATTTGGAGTAGCCATGATGTCAAGAACTTCAGCTGAACAGACAGCTTCACTCACACTATCACCCTGCAAAGTAGAATCAAGAAACTCAGCACAAACAACACATGGGTTAGTGTCAGTACAGTCAGTACATGAATATATATCATCAAAGCCAGATACAAATGGAAAATCAGAAATCAAGTCCTCATGGGTGTCATCAATAATTTCAGAAAGCAACTCTATTTGGAAAACAGAGTGCTCTTCCAATGGATGCTTCATAGCATCAAAGATGTTAAACTTTGCCACAATGTCACCAAACTCCATGGACATGGTCCCATCATCAACATCAATTTTTGTCTTCGCCGTCTTCATGAATGGTCTGCCCAGGATGATTGGCGATCTACTTGAATTTGTTTCCCCTGCCATGTCCAGGATGTAGAAGTCAGCAGGGAAAATCAACTCATCAACTTGTACCAGCACATCTTCTACCATTCCCATGGGGCGAGCATTGGTCCTGTTGGCCAACTGGATAGTGAGACCTGTATACTGCAAGGGACCAAGATCAAGGTTATTGAAAATAGAGGTGGGCATGACATTTATGGAGGCTCCCAAATCCAACATGCAATTTTCAAATTTTCTGTCCCCAATAGTGCATGGAATAGCAAAAATGCCCGGATCCTTGCACTTCTGTGGTAGTGCCTGAGTGGGGGCTGGAACAGTAACTCTTTCTGGTGCAGGCTTAGACTGAATAAGGGCTGAAACATTTCTCCCTAGATTAACTCTCTCATTACCCTTCAACTTCCTCTTGTGGGTGCATAAATCCTTCAGAAATTTAGCATACTTAGGAACCTGCTTGATCACATCCAGAAGCGGAATGTTTACCGCCACCTTTATGAACACATCTAGAATTTCCCTCTCCTTGTCTTCCCCACCAATCTTCTTATTTTTCTGCACTCTGTGTGGGAAGGGGATTGGTGGTATATATACCCTCTCAGCTTCAACATCAACTGAAGGCTCAGGAGTTGCCTCAACAGTTTCTTCATTTTTTTCAGAGGCTGCTTCGATAACTTTCCCAGACCTCAAGTTTGTGCAGGTAGTTGATTTGATCCTTGATCTTGCTGTATATTATTCATGGAAGTGGCAAGCTGTCCAATCTGTGTCTGTAAAGAATTAATGCTAGCATCCGTTCGCTACTGAAACTGACCAATCTATCCAACCTGTGTCTGCAAGGCTTGAATACTAGCATCCGTTCGCTGCTGTAACTGTCCAAATTGCTGCTGAAACTGGAGATTCTATGCATTTATTTGTCCAGTTATTTGTGAAGTCATTTGCTTGAACATGTCCTCCAGTGAAGGTCCGGAAGGTGTAGAAGTGGTCACTTGAGAAGGATCCTATGGTGGTGCCATCGGTTGTTGTTGGGATAAGTTCCCATACCGAAGGTTAGGGTGATTCCTCCAACTGGGGTGGTACTTATTTGTGGAGAGGTCTGGAGTATTGTACCGGTTCTGACTGTTGCCTTGATTGTAAGGATGGACTGCATAAGCTTGAGGCAAATCAGTAACTGACCCTTCCTTCAGAATAGGGCATGCATCATACGGGTGCTCAGGAGAACTGCACATGCCACACAACCTTGCCGGCTGAACCCTATCCATTGCCAATTGCTTTACCAAAGAAGTGAGCTCATCCATTCTATTCTCAAGGGCCTGGTTGGAAGAAGAGCTATGGACCTCATTCACACCCCTTGTCTCAACAGAATTTCTCCTGGTTGTAAACTGCTGGGAGTTCAGTGACATATTTTCAATTAATTGCTTGGCAGCAGCTGGAGTCTTATCAACAAGTGCTCCCCCACTAGCAGCATCCAAAATATTTCTATCCATCGGTAGTAACCCCTCATAAAAATACTGAATAAGAAGTTGCTCTGAAATCTGATGCTGAGGGCAACTGGATACCAACCGCTTGAATCTCTCCCAATACTCAGCCAATGATTCATTTCCTTGTCTGATGCCACATATTTCCTTCCTGATTGACGCAACTCTGGAAGCAGGAAAATATCTCTCCAAGAAAACCTTCTTCAAATCGTTCCAGGTGGTAATAGAGTTTGGCTCAAGATATAACAGCCAATCCTTTGCAGCGCCCTGTAGTGAAAACGGAAAGGCTTTCAGCTTGATGTGATCCTCAGTTATTCCCTCTGGTCTCAAGGGTGTGGAACAGACGACCTGGAATTCCTTCAGATGCTTGTGTGGATCCTCACCTGCAAGACCACTAAACCTTGGCAACAAATGTATTAGACCAGATTTTAATTCAAAGGGAGTAACAGCACCAGCATATTCAATACACAAGCCATTATAATTAACACCAGGGGCAGCAAACTGCCTTAATGTCCTTTGGTCACCCATATTATCAAAAATAGTTTCAGAATTAGAATCACCACTAGTGCTAGCCCGAATTGCTCTACGGCGTGTGTGCAGTGTTCTTTCAATTTCAGGATCAAAATCACACAAGTCAGGGCAAGTAGACCTAGTAGCCATTATAATTAACATCAGGGGCAGCAAACTGCCTTAATGTCCTTTGGTCACCCATATTATCAAAAACAGTTTCAGAATTAGAATCACCCCTAGTGCTAGCTGGAATTGCTCTACGGCGTGCGTGCAGTGTTCTTTCAATTTCAAGATCAAAATCACACAAGTCATGGCAAGTAGACCTAGTAGCCAGACCAATTCAAAACAAAAACGAAAATAAAGGAAAGAAAAAAATGCGAAAATAACAAACAAGAGTCCCCGGCAACGGCACCAATTTTTTTGACGCGCTGTCGCGCGCGGGTCAAAAAGCGAGCGGGTTTATAAAACTGTAGTAGTGTGCGACAACTCGGATATCGTCTCACAAGGACTCTTGACTTGTTATTTACCACAAAAAATCAGTTTGTGTGTGTGTGTGTGTGTGGGGGGGGGGGGGGGGGGGTTGGATTGAAATGCAATAAGAAAACAAGGCAAAACAGAGAAATGAAAACAGAGCAGTTTAAGAGATTAACAAATAAGCTAAAGACGATTAATCTACTGTTCTCGATTCCCAACTATCATCGGTTCATGTAAATTCCAAGCCCTAAGCAGATTCTAATCCCCTTTCGGTTGTAGCAACAATTAACAAACGAAATCGCTACTACGAGATATATGTTCCTATTCCCGAATTAAACAAACGGGATTAAGCCCTCATGAACTAAACGAACATGAACGAACACACGCGAATTAAACAAACGCGATTCAATATAGGAACATAACATCACCGAAATAAATCAACACAACACTATACACTCCTGAATTAAACAAATAGAAATATATAGCATAGTATTGAAAAGAGAAAAGCAAATAAAACAGGAATTACAGAACCTCAAGTGTGGTGGAAATCGATTACAGTAGACTAATCCAAGAAAATTAGTTCTCCATAAAAACGAACACAACCAGAAAATATGTAAAAACAATGGAGAATCAAAAGCTCCTTCAATCTGCCCAGAACAACAATTTATAACATTCAGGGACTGCGCCCACTCGCGAGGCGAACGCTCATTCGCAAAGCGAATATTATGAAGAGTCTGCAACGTTTGGTCTTCTCGCGGGGCGAAGTACTGCTCGCGTGGCGAGGAATGGAAGAGTCATGGCTTCTGGTCTTCAGTCTCGCGAGGCGAGACATGGATTCGCAAGGCGACACAGAAAGGGTTGCATTTTCTGGAACAGTCAGCCTTCAGGTTCGTAAGGCCAGAAGAGGATTCGTGGGGCGAGCCAGAGAGGATGACATTTTGCTGTTCAGCTGCCTTTCAGGTTCGCGAGGCGAGTGTACTCTCGCGGGGCGAATACCTCCAGGATTGAAATTTCCCTGTTTCTTTATTCCCTTAACTTCTAAGTTAACCTGAAAACAATGAAATAACCATAAGTGCTTTATTTGACTACAAACTGGCTAAATTAACCTAAAACTACTCAAACGACTCAAAATGTTGCTTAAGGACAATCAAGTCTAATTTGGGTGAAAATGAGATATAATTAGCACAAAACCCTGGTCATACTAGCCATAAAACTAGATGAGCCAGAGGCTGACCATTCATCTTCATTTTTGATGAATCCGTACTGTCTTACAACATCATCAAAACGAAGGTTCCAACTTCTGGAAGCTTGCTTCAATCCATAGATTGACCGCTGCAATTTACATACCTTTCCGGCATCCTCTGAAATGTCAAAGCCTTCAGGTTGTGTCATGTACACATCCTCAAGAAGCTTTCCATTAAGCAAAGAAGTTTTGACATCCATCTGCCATATCTCATAATCATGGTATGCAATGATAGCAAGTAAGATCCGGACGGATTTAAGCCTCGCAACAGGTGAAAAGGTCTCATCATAGTCGACACCATGAATTTGCTTGAAACCCTTAGCCACCAATCGCGCCTTAAAGGTATGTACTTTACCATCCATGTCAGTTTTCTTTTTGAAAACCCACTTGCACCCTATGGGTTTTATCCCTTAAGGTGGCTCTACCAAGGTCCATACCTGGTTGGTGTACATGGAATCCATCTCAGATTTCATGACCTCAAGCCACTTCTCAGATTCTGGGCTAGTGATGGCCTCCTGGTAAGTCACAGGCTCATCTTGATCCAGGAGCAATACATCACCTTGTGGAGTCATGAGAAATCCATATCTCTCAGGCTGGTGACGTATCCTATTAGACCTACGCTGGTCTTGTGCTACTGGAGCGGGTTGTTCCTCCACAACATTTTGTGACACTAGTGGAAAATATACATTAGACGGTAAAGGTTTACGTCAGTTAACCAAAAGATAGACGTTAAAAAGGGGGCGGTGGCAGTTTTGTAAATATCAGACTTCATTAATTCAATTTTAACGTCAGTTGTTTTAATGACTGACGTTAAAAGTGAAGTGACTCACTTTTAACGTCAGTTCAATAAACAACTGACATTAACAGTGAACATTTTAACGTCAGTTCGATAAAGAACTGACGTTAAAAGTAAGTCACTTCACTTTTAACGTTAGTCCTTACATCAACAGACGTTAAAGGTTATTTTAATAATTTTTTTATCTAGTATACGATCCCTTCCGCATTGCCTTCCTCAAAGTTTCAGTTTCACATGAATTGCTTTGATGTTTTGTGTTTCTGTTTTGAAAACTAAAATATATGTGCGAAGTATAAGTTGAATCAATAACCCAAACCGGATCTCATTCATGAAGTGTAATACTGAGTTATACAAATGTTTGAAAGGGTTTAAAATCCTATAAAAAGTTACATTGAAAGGGTTTAAAATCCTAAACATTAAAGCTACATCCCATCAGAGAGTTTTATGAAATATGCCAAAGGGAAAACTATACTCCGAAGACCTCAGAAAACTGGGGGGCATGAGAGAGCTCAAGAGAGGCAAAAACAGGTGCACTGGATCTGTTTCAAGCAAAGGCAGTGGTTCCAGAGACTTCCATGACGGTCACTTGCTGCCAAAGCTGAGGCTTTGGAACTGTGACGCCCGAGCACCTGATTTGCCCTCCAGCAGCTGATTCTCCGGAAGGGTGATAAGGTGAGCAACTCACATAATGTGGTTTACTCAAACTTATCACCCATGTAATGTGATTTACTCAAACTCAGAAGTTGTTTGACCATTAAGACAAAGACCTTTGAGTCTAGGAATATGAAGAAAGAGTGATGAAGTTAATCTCCACGGCAGAGCCATATTGTGAAGCAGAAAATTAAAAGGATGGAAGGAAGCTATTTATAGGAGCAGGGGATGAAGTTACTAAGCTATTCTAATTTTCTTGAAAACTTATCTATAAACTTAATTCTCATTAAGAGGATTAAGTTACAAGGTGCATGGGTAAGTAGCACAGTAGTCAAAGGAATGAATGTTTTTGCAGATATCTATACACTTTTAACGTCAGTTGTTTAAAAAAACTGACGTTAAAAGTGTTTTTAAAATAAAAAATATTTATTGTTAACATCAGTTTTTTATACAACTGACGTTAAAAGTTTGATTTTTACTTCAGTTAAATAAATAGCTGACGTAAATAATCCTATATATTATATACGTGCAAAATGAATATTGGAAATAATGTAATTAATATACGGGAACTTGACAGTCATAAATTAAGTTGACGTTAAAAATGAGGTGGTGGCAGTTTGTAAATATTAAATCACTATTTGCATCGGTTCTATAAATAACTGACGTAAATAATTATGAAACTCATTTCATTGGTTGTCATGTCCCTGTTGTCCCTCTTAACGCAGATCACTCCATATAGTACTGCAGTTTATTTCTAAACCTTTTTTTTATACAAGTTTATTTTTAATTTTTATTAATTAGCTTGAATTAGTAAACAAATTCTTGTGCAAATTAAAATAAATAAACACTTAACATGATTAAAAGATTACATGATTAAAATTACATGATTAAAAGATAAAAAATTTCTGCAACATAGCCCTAAAATATAAAAATGTTTCTGCATCAACATCATTTTCTTCTCAGTCCTGTCATCAGAAACTCCAATGGATGCATCACCTCCCTCACTTGAATTCCATGATGCAAAGTAAATCCTCAATCACTAGCAGCGAAAGCAAAGTGAAATGGATCTTTGCATCTTTCTTCTTCAGTGGAATTCCTTGATGCATCATCTTGAATCCACAATCACTTGCTTCCAAAGCAAAGTGAAAGGGATGACGGGGATGAAATAAAGTAAGAGAATCACATTACGTGATTCATCCAACCTTAATATCCATGTAATGTGATTTACACAAACTCAGAAATTTTTTGACCATTAAGACCAAGATCTCTGAGTCTAGGAATAGGAAGAAAGAGTGATGAAGTTAGTCTCCATGGCAGAGCCATATTGTGAAGCAGAAAAATTAAAAGGATGGAAGGAAGCTATTTATAGGAGCAGTGGATGAAGTTACTAAGCTATTCTGATTTTCTTGAAAACTTATCTATAAACTTAATGCTCATTAAGAGGATTAGGTACAAGGTGAATGGGTAAGTAGCACAGTAGTCAAAAGAATGAATGTTTTTGCAGAAACTAATAAACTTTTAACGTCCGTTGTGGAATACAACTGGCGTAAGAAGTGTGAGAGTTTTTAACGTCAGTTTCTTAATACAACTAACGTTAAATATATGACCCTTAACGTCAGTTTTTACTAACAACTGGCGTAATAAGTGTGAGAGTTTTAACGTCAGTTTCTTAATACAACTGACGTTAAATATATGATCTTTAACGTCAGGTTTTACTAAAAACTGACGTAAAATGTTGTTTTATTTTAATTATAACGTTTACACCCGCGCGCCTTCTCCACTTCTCTGTACGTCTCTTTTCTCTTTTCATCACGCTCAACCCTCACTCTCAACCCTCTCTCTCGCTCTCACTCTGCCCTAATCGCGAGCTCATCTCCACCGCAACCACCGCGAGGGCTTCTTCGCCACCACCGTGAGGTACACTCTTAACCCCTAACTCTGTCTTTCCATTCATTCTTTGCAATAACTTGACATCTCTCTTTCCCCTTCCCGCGCAATAACTCTCCTTGTCCCTCTGCTCTCAGTAACCACATCGAACGTTGGCCACCACTCGAGCTTCCCCCCCCCCGCCCCCCCACCACGCGAGCGCCTATTTCTGGTGAGTCTTTAGGGCACATTTTTTTATTTTTGGTTTTGAGTGCATGCATGTTGATCTGCTGGTTGAAACTGTAGTCTCAGTAGTTGAAATTTGAAACTGTGAGTTTGAGTTGTTTGGAATGTCTCTATTTTTGGTTTTGAGTGTATGTTGAAACTGTAGTCTCAATAGTTGTAAGTTTAAACCGTGAGTTTGAGTTGTTTGGAATGTCTCTATTTTTGGTTTTGAGTGCATGTTGCTCTGCTGGTTGATCTGTCAAGGCCGTGATGCTCATCACGGCTAGGCCGTGATCAGTTCTTCCTATGAGGGTCTGGTTCAGTTGGCACGTTACGGTCGTGATGGACATCACGGCCAGGCCGTGACCAGTTCTTGGCAATCTTCAAAAACTATACTTTTCAATCTCCCGTATTGTCCTTATATTGGATATATAGATGTTTTGTATATCTACAGGACCTATCTAGTTATTTTTATTTATAATTCTGTATTTATTTTGAGTTATAACCTATGTTAATACATATATATTGTTTCTGAACAGGCATATATATGGATCAGTCGGATAGCCCACATGCACGGGAGGACACCGTGGGGGTTTCGTAGGACCCGATCACGCCTACGCCTGATTCTAGTGTAAGTTTACATGTTATATACTATCTTTAGTCCTTCTTTTTAATGTAAGTTTATAATGTTACAACCCTCTATTTTATCATTTTTTTTTGTCCATACAGACATCATAGGCTCATAGGAAACGGGGTAGAGGAGCCACCTCGTTGAAGAAACTAGAGAAGGACAGGCAAAGCGGACAGAAGCTTGAGGTGTCCTTCGATGCTAATCTAAATTCCCAGGGACCCCGTGCTAAAGAATTTAATAAGTGGGTGTTTCTACAAGTGAAGCAGCACGTAAGCATCAACTACAACCACTGGAATGACGTTCCACAAAATGTTAAGGATCAGATTTGGGAGGCTATCACGGTATTTTACCTTTACATTCATTTGATTTACATTATTAGATAATTATCCGAGTTATAATCCATCCAGTTGTTATATATGTATCTAATGTGTAGGTAGCTTGGACTGTGCCAAATGACGAGGATCATCGTCATAAGTGTATGAAAATGGCATCAAAGCGTTGGAATGGGTTCAAGCATGATCTTACCAGGTACTATGTATCTGGGAAGAAGCGGCTTGATAAAATGTTCTCGGATTATCCCTGGATTGATCAGGATACTTGGGATATGTTTGCCAGGAGTCGACAGGATGGAGAATTTCAGGTTGGTTGATTAAGTTAATTTTGTATGCTTATTATAGATCATTTAACTGTATTTAATTATGTGTTTTTGTTTGAATAGGCTAAGTCAAATAAGGGTCGGCAGAATCAGGCGAAGAACGTCCACCGCCACACCATGTCTCAGGGTGGGTACCAGACTCGGATCGAGCAGATGATGGCGGATAGGCTGAGGGCGAAGCAGGAAGAGCACTCTGCTAGGATTGAAAGAGGAGAGGTGCCTGAGGGCACACCATCAAGTCCTCCATCGGACATCGACCGCGAGGATGTCTGGTTAGCCGGCCGCATGACAAAGATGGGATCTTTTAAAGTTGATGCCACTCGCGAAGTGGCAGATAAGATTGTAAGTAAATAATTAACTTGATTTCAATTGATATTTGTATAGATATTTGCAACACTTTTCACTTGCATGTTTTTTCATATTTTTTTCATTGTAGATGGATCTTAAAGTAAAATCCTCCCAGGGCGCATTCGTCCCTTCTGGATGGCAGGACGTCTTGATGACTGCTCTAGGCAAGAAAGACCATCCTGGTCGGGTTCTCGGTGTTCCTGGGAACGTGACCATCAAAGAATATTATGGCAAGTCTGCTTCACGAAAGCGGGTGGTCAATGAAGCATCAATTTTGGCTGACAATACTCAGCACCTCATGTCCAACCTAGCTATTACAACACATCTGTTACGAGGCTTAATATCCAACCCAGAATTCAAGCAGGCGCTTGCCAGAGAGTTTTCCTCCGTCGGTATATCCCAGGACACCGCAGGGCTTGCCAAACCTTCACATGTGAGCACAAAAGAGAGTTTTAGTAGGGCACATGTGGAGGACGATGAGTTGGCATCTAGGGAGCGGGAGTTCGAAGTCCAACGCCATGAGCATGAGTTGGAAATGAAAAGGCGTGAGCTTGAGTTGGACTCCAAACGACGTGAGCTCGAAATGTTAGCAAAGGTATTTATTCATTATTAATGTCCAAATTAGTCAAATAATTACTTGTGTTTTTTTTAATTATCAAAAACTTATCTATTTTATTTTTCCTAAACTGAAGGCCAAGTCGACGTCGGTGTCGTTGTCACCTATCACTCGTTTGTTCTCACTTGGTGAGGATTATGCGTTTGATATTTTTGAATGTCTATTGGAGCACGATGGATGGGTGGCACGCCCAGATCAACGGAGGATATTTACCTTCTGTGGTGATGATCTTGGGAACGCCTGCAGAAATAGCGTCTGGATGAACAGCAATGTTTTCAGTCTCTGGTGCACGTAAGTTAATTTTAATTTTATAACTTATTTATTATTGGTATTTTTCAATTTAATAATTTATTTTAATTTCAATATATATATATTATGTAATTAACATCCACACCTTTTCATATCTTAGGTATCTCCATCGTCTTCAGCTTGATAAGGGCGTTGCACCAGTTTACGGTTTCTTAGATCCGTCAATCCTTCTACCCGATTTCTTTGCTGGCGATGCATTGAGTAAATACTTAGGGAACTTGTTGGGAGACAATCCGAAAGAATTATATCTGGCTCCCTACTATATGAAAAGCCATTGGCAGTTGTTCGTACTTCACCCGTCTAGGCATAGAGTCATATTCTTCTGCTCTCTCCACCAAGATCCGCCATCGAAGGTGGTGGAAGCTGTAAATAAGTAACTAATCTTAAATTTAATTTAAGTTTTAATATCAGTTGTTTTTAGTTTATTACACACATGATATATGAATTTGTTAATTGATCGACATGATTATTTGTTTATGATAGCGCGCTGAAGGCGAGTAGCATAAGTTGCGCCAACGGGAGAAGTAGGACTTCTAAGGCTAAAGCAAATCCTGTATGGAACATCCTCAAGGTTTGGTAGTTTATTTATCAAATAATTAATATTATAATTACTAATTTATATGTATATTCAACTGACGTTGAAATTAATTTTGTTGGTAGTCTCGATTTCAAATTGACGGGTGGTCGTGCGGCTATTATGTGATGCTTCATATGCTGAACATAGTCTCCCCATCTATTACAGATGGATGGATTAAGATAATATTTAAACAACTTGTTAAATTATATATTATAGTTTTGAAGATGACTTGCATTGATGTTATTGTTATTATTTGAACGTGTGTAGGCATTTAACGACCAATCGCCTATTCAAGAAGATGAGTTAAGAGACTTGAGGATGCGCTTCACTGAATTCTTCTTCAAGTATGCGGCTGAAAAAGGAATTGATAAGATACCTCCGCAATACTTAGATAAATAGTTTTTTTGTTAGACTTTAGAAACTAATTAATAACATGTATATATATATATATATATATATATATATATATATATATATATATATCCTTAGATTGGTAGTTTTGTTTTTTAGACATTGGAACTAAAATTTATTTATATATATACATGGGTTTTGGTTTTAAGTCCCCCCATTGTTCCATTTTTCCTTTGCAATTCTGTAATGTGTGTGATATTCTGTGTTACTGGGATATTTACTGAATGCAGGGATAGCTGAGGGGAGTGATATTTTAAAACTGAATTAAAAAAAAAACCTATTAACGTCAGTTGTATCAAACAACAGACGTTAATAGTATTTTATAAAATATACAGTACACTATTAACGTCAGTTGTTTATTACAACTGACGTTAAAATTAAACCTTTAACGTTAGTTCTTTATAACAACTGACGTTAGTTTTTACAAAATTAACGTCAGTTTTGTTAAAGAACTGACGTTAATAGTTTTATATTTAACGTCAGCTGTATTTACGTCAGTCAGTATTCTGACGTAAAAAATCAATTTTAACTGACGTAAAAATCACTTATTGCACTAGTGTGAAGGTCGCTCCTGTTCTACCAATGGTAGGTCACTACTCTGTGATTCTTGAATTTCTTCAAGTTCTATCTTCCTCCTACTGGTTCCTATGGAGATATAATCCTTTTCTAGGAATACACCAGTCCGTGCGACAAACACTTTGCTTTCGGAAGGATTATAGAAATAGTATCCCTTGGTTTCTTTGGGATACCCCACCAAGAAGCATTTATCAGATTTGGGATCAAGATTATTAGAAACTTGACGTTTTACATATGCTTCACAACCCCAAATCTTCATAAAAGACATGCTGGGTCGTCTACCAGTCCATATCTCATATGGTGTCTTTTCTACCATTTTGGATGGAACACGGTTAAGTGTAAAAGCTGTTGTTAATAGAGCATGTCCCCAGAAAGAGTTTGGAAGGTTTGCATGACTCATCATAGACCGAACCATGTCCAACAAGGTTCGATTTCTCCTCTCATAAACACCATTCCATTGTGGTATTCCAGGTGGAGTGAGTTGAGATAAAATTCCACACTCTCTCAGATGATCGTCAAACTCTAGGCTCAAATATTCACCACCTCGATCTGATCGAAGAGTTTTAATATTTTTACCAAGTTGGTTTTGTACCTCATTTTTGAATTCCTTGAACTTTTCAAAGGATTCCGATTTATGTTTCATAAGATACACAAATCCATATCTACTGAAATCATCAGTAAATGTGATGAAGTACTGAAAACCACCTCTAGCTAATGTGTTTAGGGGTCCGCATACATCTCTATGTATAAGACCCAAAAGATCGTTAGCTCTTTCACCTTTTCCAGTGAATGGAGCTTTAGTAAACTTTCCCAATAAACAAGACTCACATATCTCATATGATTCATAATCAAATGAGTCCAAGAGTCCATCTTTGTGGAGCTTCGAAATGCGCTTCTCATTTATATGGCCTAAACGACAATGCCAAAGATAAGACGGGTTCAACTCATTTGGTTTGAACCTCTTAGTATTTATGTTATAGATGGGCATTTCGAGATCAAGGACATAAAGCCCATTACTCATGTGTGCACTAGCATAGAAAATATCATCCAAATAAATAGAACAACTTTTGTTCTTTATTATAAAAGAAAAACCAATCTTGTCCAAACAAGAAATGGAAATGATATTCCTACTAATTGCAGGCACAAAATAACAGTTCTCTAATTGAATAGTAAGCCCAGTGGGCAAAGTCAATACATAAGTCTCTACAGCTAAAGCAGCAACCTTTGCTCCATTTCCAACTCGTAGGTCGACTTCGCCCTTTGCCAATGGTCTACTCCTATTTAGATCCTGCACATTTGTACAAATGTGAGAACCACATCCAGTATCTAATACCCATGATGAAGAAGTAGATAAATTGACTTCTATAACAAACACACCTAAAGTGGAAGTCTCACTTCCCTTCTTCTTCTTGATTTCTTCCAGGTATTTTGGGCAGTTCCTCTTCCAATGTCCGGTCCGACCACAGTGGAAGCAATTGCCTTCCTTATCCACACCACCCACAGGCTTCAAGCCAGAAGTACTGGGCTTGAACTTGTTGATGGCCTTGCCTTTGACCTTTTGTTTGTACTTGGGCTTCTTGGGCTGCTTCTTGCTATTTCCAGCATGGACCATCAAAATGGCCTTCCCATTTCCTTTGTTAATATTTTGTTCAGAAGTTCTTAACATGCTCAACAATTCTGGCAAAGGTTTGTCAAGATCATTCATATTATAGTTCATGACAAACTGACTATAGCTCTCAGGCAACGATTGCAGAACTAAGTCGGTGGCCAACTCTTGGCCTAAAGGAAATCCCAGTCTCTCGAGATTATCAATGTACCCAAACATCTGGAGTACATGAGGACTCACAGGGCTTCCATCTACCAATTTACACTTGAAAAGGGGTCTGGAAACTTCGAACCGCTCATGTCTTGCTTGCTCTTGGTAGAGCAGCTTGAGGTGCACGATCATATCGTACGCCTCCATGGTCTCATGTTGCTTTTGCAGCTCAGAGGTCATGGTAGCAAGCATAAGACAGCCAACGTCTAAGGTGTCATCCTGATGCTTCTTATAAGCATCCTTGTCAGCCCTAGGAGCATTTGAAGCCGGTGGCTCAGGAATAGGCTCCTCAAGAACATACAACCTTTTCTCATGTTTGAGGACAATCCTCAAGTTTCTGTACCAGTCCAAAAAAATTGTTTCGGATAGTTTATCCTTCTCAAGGACGGATCGCAATGACAGGTTACTTGATGTGTTTGATGCCATGGTAATCTACAAAAATAAATATGCAAAATATAAGTATCATGCCATGAAGTTATTTAATAAGGTCTTTAATTAAATATTCCTCCCACTATTTTACTCAAAACAATGACCCTCATTATTGATTCGGAAAATCCCGTTGGAAGATTTTCTAGTGGGCCAAGATCCATATTTCACCTAGCTTTAAGTCAGCTTTGGCTGATCACTCAAAATTCGGTTATATAGGTAGGAAACACTTTCCGATTGCATCTCATGCAACTCTTGGACAGTTGGGTGAATAACTCTTATTCTAATCCATCACATGGACTAAAGCCCAACTTTTAAGCCTCTAAGCCTTTCAATCCTATTGAAGTTGGCTTAGTTAAGTCAGACCCAATGGATAGCAGTTGAACATTACATTTGTCCCATCGCGTCTTACTAGTATAGATAAAGGTACCCCGCTTTGGCGGACCCACACTTAATCGATCATAGTCTTGACGAGTGCCATGCATTGGAAGACCTTTAAATGTGACTTAATATTTCCTTTTGAGGGATTTGATTAAAATTTGATCTCATCATTTGTTAAACTCTTTAACTTACTATTTACATACATGCATCTCATACATATATTAGTTAAACCCCTTTTAACATACTATATACATACATGCATCTCATACATATATAAGGCAAATAAATGTGATATGGTTATGGCCCCTAACGCATTGATTCTCCCAAGCCAATGAGAGAATCTAAACTGAAACCTAGGAGCGTCCAAGCTTCTCCAAGCATGATCTCCCACAGGATAACGTCTTCTTGTCTCCATCATTACATTACATAAACAGAAACCTCATTTTACATATGAGGGGAGTGAGATGAGAAAAGAATATACATATGGAATATAAGAGAAAGGCACGACACACAGGCCGTATTTCAAGATAAACCAAAAGACTAAGGCCATAACCATCCACCATGCATCACAACGCAAATAATAACAAACAATAACAATACCTCTTTTATTATTATTAATATTATTATTAAGTGATACAAAAGATTTCAAAAATTTGAATTTCGAAATAACACACTTCACGTTGCAAGGAACGTCGGATAGGGTTTCAACCCTTGGAACCTCAGCCGCAAGAACATGAACTCTTCATGTCTGAAACCCCTTAACGCTGCCAACAGAGAACTGAAACCGATCATGTTTAACATCAACACTTGACGCCATCGCAGAAAATAATAAGGATTCCAGAACCAATGTACATATCGCATATATACATAAACATGCATTAGACGCATATATCATATACATACGAAAATTACAGAAACAAGGTTTCGCAAAACGGATGCAAACGATTTTCAGAAAACAATTTTCAGAAAAATGATTCACATTATAAACATGTTATCATACATAACAGGTAAACCACGTAACAGAATCATGGTTTCGCAAGCGGCTATGATACCACTGTTGGGAATTTGCGTATAAAAAAAAATAACGCAGCGGAAAAATTCCCATCGAAGGATCCTTGCGAATGGTCATGATTCATGGTTAGAAGATTTATGATGAGCCTCTGGTTGACTGGTTTTATAACTAATAAAAACCTTGGCTTTGTGCTAATTTTATATCATTTTCACCCAAATTAGACTTGATTGTCTTTAAGCAGTATTTTGAGTCTGTAAAGTGTTTTTAGGTTAATTTAGCTAATTTAGAGTCTCGCCACGCGAGAAGGCATTCGCCTCGCGAACCAGAAGGTGACTGTTCCAGAAATTGCCAACCATTCTGTCTCGCCCCGCGAACACTTGCCTCGCGTCGCGAGTAATGCAGCCCTGGAAGACCAAAAGTCAGCACGGTTTATGCATGTTAAAGGTCACGGTTGTGACAGTTTGGAATTTGAAGAGTTTCGCTTCGCGAATGATAAGCTCGCCTCGCGAGAAGACCAAAAGCTGAAGTCTGTTCGTATTATTCGCCTCGCGAAGGTGTTCTCGCCTCGCGAGCAAGCTGATTCCAGAAACTTGTATATAAGTCTGTTTTAGACAGAGCGAAGGTGGCTAGTTTTAGTCAGAATAGGAGTCAGTAGTTAGTCTTTTATTTTCTCCTTAGTTTATTGTTTGCTTTTGTAATGGAGAACTAGTCTCCTAGATTAATCTACTGGGATTGGTTTCCATTTACATTTGAGGTTCTGTGATTCCTGTTTTCATTTGCTTTTCTCTTTTCAATGCCATGCTATACATTTCTGTTTGTTATTTCAGGAGTGTTAGTGTTGTGTTGATTCATTTCGGTGATGTTATGTTTCTATACTTAATCGCGTTTGTTATTTCGCGTGTGTTCGTTCACGTTCGTTTGTTCATGAGGGCTTAACCCCGTTTGTTATTTCGGGAATAGGAACATATATCCGTAGTAGCGATTGCGTTGTTAATTGTTGCTACAACCGGGAGGGGTTTAGAATCTGCTTAGGGCTTGGATTTACATGAACCAATGATAGTGGGAAACCGAGAACAGTAGGTTGATCGTTTCTTATTTTATTTGTTAATCTCTTAACTGCTTTGTTTTTATTACTTTGTTTTCTTAATTTTATTTCAATTACTCAAAACCCCCCAAAACTAATTTTCTATTAATAATAGCAACCTAAGAGTCCTTGAGAGACGACATCTGAGTTGTCGCTTCCCTATCTACATTATTTTGTAAACGCTCGTTCTTTTTGGCGCGTGGAGACAGCGCGACCAAAAATTGGCGCCGTTGCCGGGGACTCTTGTTGTTGTTATTAGCAGGACATAAAAATTAAAAAAAAAATTAAAAAAAATAAAAAAAAATCTTTGCTGAATTAGTTTTGTCTGCTTGTCTGGTTGTGAATTTTATTTTGCCCCATGGATAATTATATGCAAAATTATGTGCCTAATGTTTATTATGAGCAACCATGCATGTATTATCCTGATTTTGGTATACCACCACCATGCACAAATTATCCTCACTTTTCTGGAAGTTATGAGTTTATTAATGATTTTGGTATGTTTGGAATGAATGATTATCCTAGCCAACAGGGTAGAGATCAAGGCAGCCTGGATGAGTTAGCTTTTATGATACAACAAATGGCCGAGAACAATCAACGGATGGCAGTAAGCCAGCAATATCAGCCTGATCCTACACTAGCCCAACTCAGTCTGGCAGAAATGATACAACAAATGGAAGAGAACAATCAACGGTTGGCACAACAAAATCTTGAATTCCAATAGAGAATGGAGGCAAGTAATCTTGAATACCAGAGGAGAGAAGCTGAATCTCAGAAGTTGTCCATTCTAATTGACCAAATAGTCGCCAACTCGGCTACACTGCTAACTCCACAGCCCCTTGAAGAACATAAAGATTCATAGATGGTTATTCTTGAAGATACTTTTGCTGATGATTGTGATAATGTTTCTATTGATGAACTGTGTGTTGAATCCCCTGATTCTAATGTATGTGTTGATTGTACTGACACTGCTTTGTGTATAGACTGTTTTGTTGAAAGGTATGTTGAGCAAAGCATCTATATAGAACAGGAGACAGATGAGGTTGAGGGCCATGTTCATACAGAAAATGAGGATCAGGAGGACATCTGCTTCACCGTGCTTGAGGATGATGACGAACCTTTGAAAGTAGATGATTCAATTAAATCAAATGCATGTGTTGAGAGTGATGGGATGGATGAACTAATTGCTGAATTTCCAGACATTCTAGATTTTACTGATTCAGTTTATTGTGATATATGTACCGACTCTACTAACACTAACCTTTGTGTGGTGTGTGCTGAAATTTCTGCATGTATAGCAGGTGATAACTTTGTTAGTGCAGTGAATGAAGAAAATGCAGAAAATGAAGCAGCACCAGTAACCCCAGCTACCTGTTTACCACCTCCCCCTGTGGAACCACCGGTGATGGAGTTCAAGCCTTTGGATTTTGCACCATGGCCAGTCCAAGTGGTTGAACCCCAATTTTATTGGGAGGATTTTGTTGAGAAAGCGGTCATCCTTGACCCAAGAAGGAGTGAGAAGTCTGCCGCACTAGAAGGAGTCACCGTAATTGTCAAGCACTCACTCCCATATCAAGGCTGCGAGTTAGGGAAGCATGGAATGAGCTTCCGTCCTTTGGATATCACTTAGGCCTTATGTTACAAGCAATGGGATCCTGGTGGACCACTCCAATGAGTTTTCTGAACCTTGCTCTTTTAATTTTCTTTTCCTTACTTTATTTCTGTTTTGTTTTCAATAAAGCTCCTGAATAATTTGAGAAGCTCAGGAGTTGTGTTAAGTCTAGTGTTGGCAAGTTTATTGGTTTTGATTAATTTTGCATAGATTGATTGCATGTTATGTGTTGACTGTCCCCCTAGGATTTGAAATTTTTGAAAATTTGATCCCCATGTCTTTGGAAACGGAACATTGAGATTTTGTTATGATGACATGATTTATGATAAGTTTGGGGTGATAGGAAGCACACACTAGGGATATAATCTCTGTCAAACAATTTGCAAAAATGTCCAGGTGAGGATTTGAGCCTCCAACATGTTTTTAACTGTGAGAATCACTTTTAAGTTGCACTTTCCTGAATTTGCTTGAATCTCTTTTTGGTTTGCATGTTTATGTGTTTGCTTCAGATGATTTAGGCATTTTCTTTGTAAATAGCTACTTAGCCTAAAATAAACCATCCCTAATGCATGTTCCTTAGTTAGCCCCATTGAGCCTGATTAGCCTGTTAATTCCTGATAACCTAATGTTATAAGCCAAAATCTGGAAAACCATGTTAACCCGATCTTAGGATTAGGAGAGCATGGAATCTTAGTAAGAGATTGGTTGCAAGAAATTAAGTTTGGGGTGGCTACAAGGTGTGATGTGTTGTTTGGGATTGGGAAAAAGAAAAAAATAAAATAAAAGAAAAGCCTTTGCTTGTCCCCAAGCAATTTACCTCTTGAAGCGATGACAGTTGATTAAAATCGTCTATCACGAACACCGCACGAACGATGTCTCCAAGGTATCCACACGAGCAGATTCCGTGAACGTCCAACGTCACGAACCCGAAGCGTCTCTGTCTCACAGTGCTAGCTTCGAAAACCGAGAACTGCTGCTCACTATCACTCTCTATGTGCGGCTAGGGTAAAACAAAACCGTGTAGGAACAATAGCTTAAGTGGTCTACTTATAGCAGCACCTCCTTAAGTGAGTTAGTGAGCAGCGTTTGACCTAAGCCCCATGTACTATGCGCTAGGCCCAATAGAAAAGTCCAACTCTCCTTTTAATGCTTCTTTTAATCCGCTCTTATATGTGTGACCCAATAGGTTCCCAAAGCGTTAGTAGTAATATTAAATCCCATTTAATATTACAAACAGTGAGCGGTATCTAGCAATACATCACTGCTACCTAAGTAGTGAGAAAGTCAGTGATTTGACGAAACCTTTCAGTGACAAATATTCATGTGCATTATTATCCCTTTGTCCATATATCTATATTGAACACAAGACATGGAAGTGTCACCCTTGTATGGTTCAATATCATGTTCCCTGATACCCTAGTAGACTTAACAACAAATGAGGTCAATATCTCATATTGACTCATTTCAGCACGGCCATGCATTTTACAGTCTCACTCTATCAGGGGGCCCACAGATATTACTCTGTTATGTAGGAGGGACAAATTCCATCTAGGTCACTCACATCCCTCTGCATGGCTCGTGGTATGCCCAATGTCCGTCTTTATAATCATCCTATTACAGATGACGTTTGACGATATTAAAGCACATGACTCCTCATGTAGGGATCGTAGCGATTTCATGTCAAAGGATAGCATACACCATTGTCACTATGAGAACTACTTATGACACTCACACAACGCTCCATGTAGTGTTCTCATGGTGGGTCAATCCAGTACATCATTACTCTAATGTGTACCTATGTGGCGACTCGATATCTCATATCCATGACCCGTGAGATATGGTCATCAGTCTGCACACATAATAGTCTCAATGTATTATTATTGTCCTTATTAATAAAATACTTGACTATGGATATTTAAGAATAGGATTTAATTGTTCAATATTGTCTCACGATCAAGTCATATACTTGATATTCTATTAAACTGAAATTTCTATTCTAAGGACTTTATTATGTTTAAAGAAGTAACACAATAAACTGGAATGCCTCATATCATATATATATATATATATATATATATATATATATATATATATATATATATATATATATATATATATATATATATATATATATATATATATATAATAGCAAGATACAAATGTAAGTCTAAGAAATACACTGGCCTCTAGGGCTTACACCAACATCTCTGCCATCCCTTCTCCTCCACCTCATATTCTTAATCCATGTAGAGAACTTTTCTTCTACTCACCTATTGTTATCTTCATTAGAACATTAGCTGGAACTCACTATCCTACTTCTGTTGTAATGCTACCTCGTAGGTCTAGATATTTTTTATGTTAATTACTAGATCAAATTATTTCTTTTGTCATATTGATTCTTGATTACCTCTCACTCCCTCTGTTTTAGCTCAAACACCCCTTCCCCCACCTATTCAAATAATCATCACCAAACAGTCTCTGTCCGAGAGACTTTCTTGTGTTTTTCCTTCACCTGATACCGATTGTGTCAGAATCAGTCTAATCTTCGAATTCGTCTTTCTTCCTTTCTATTCCCTTCAAACTGTCCATGAATTTTTCTTCCCTTCCATTACCTTTCCCTTATCTCTACCTAAGGCACCCCGAGTTTTACCCCTACCCTTGAACTCTTCTCTATCTGTCTCTTCCTCAAGCTTGTCTACAGAAGCTTCCACTTCTCAGACAGTGGCCTTACAAGACTTTCATCTGCTTCAAGGACAAGTAGAAGACTTAAGAAGACAGCTGGATGAAGAAAGGCAAGCTAGACTGCTCTTAGAGCAAAGGGTTGCTGCCGTATATTTATTACTTAGTAATCTGGGTAGTTTTTTTTTCTCTACTGTAAGCTGCCCTGTACTTATCAAAGCTCGTGATGAATAAAATATATTTCTTCCTTACTTTCCTTATTTATTTACTTTTTATGATCACTCCTTTATGCTATTGACAAAAGGGGGAGAATGAATGTGATATAATCTTAATGAAAAAGTAATATATGGACTTGAGTATGTTTTGATATGAGCAAAATATGTTGATAAAAGTATGATTTGATAGTTTCTATAATTGCTCATATAAATCATAAGTAAGATTGCTCTGATAATTTCAAAAGTAGAACAAGTCAAATTTATGTATGACTAAATTAAACGGTTTATATGATTAATCTTAATGACTGATCAAGCATCTGATAACCTGTCCGCTTAAGAAAATTTCAACCTGTCTGATATATGCAATTTTCTTTGTTGATATTTTCTGAGGTTCATTAAATCATCTCAATGTTTGTCATCATCAAAAAGGGGGAGATTGTTAAGTCTCTAAAATGTCTGATGTCTATTTCCCTAAGTTTTGATGAGAACTAAATATTGGTTAATGATTTAATTAACCTTCATATTGGTTAATAACCTGTCTATCTAGTAAGAAGATTAAAACAGTCAGAATCATCTGTCTACTCATATAGATGACTACCTGTCTGGATAAGCGAAAGTCAACATGTCTGCTGACTAGGATTATTGACTCCTTTCAAGAGACGTTTACAACCTGTCTCTCCATGAGTTCCTACACTCGTCTGAGGTTGCTCGTTGAAGAACCAAGGACCTAACAAGCTTTTGTTGGTTGTCCCATTAGAAAGATACTTGAAGCCTTCTCCTACTCGGTCTCATGCTTATCAAGAAATGTCAGAAGTTACTCTCTCAAGCAACCTCGGTTATCAGAACCAAAGACCAGTTAAAGAATGCTTCCAACATGCTTTATTCCCTAGTACCTCTGGTCCTTACACGAAAAGGGAATTGTACTCAGTAAATTACAAAAAGCTCTCTACAAAACTCTGATATGACTGATTCATGATGCATAAAGCCATGATCCTTCAAGTTAGAGTACAACCAATGTTCGTATTGCATTAATGGCTGCCCAAAATGACTCTATTGCATTTAATGAAGTTCTGCTTGAAGCCAACATCTGAGGGAATGTCTCTAACGGATCTTAAATGCTTGAAGACTATAAATCCTAAAGTCATTGAAGATGAAGATACAGAGAATACATATAGCATTAAAGAGTCATTACTCTGAGCATTAATATCTTCATTCATTCATTCATTCTGTATTCTTCAATCATTTGAAGTTATTACGCAGAGTTTCCTAAGCTTTACATTCAAATCACTCTCTGAGTGTTAGTGAAATATCTGTCTGTCTGAAGTTGTATTTACTTCAAACCAAATTTCTTAAACAAATTTGTCTTGGAGCCTAAAGAGGCTAAGTGTGCAAAGAATACTTGTCTTGGAGCCTGAAGAGGCTAGGTGTGCAAAGAATACTTATGTTGGAGCCTGAAGAGGCTAGGTGTACAAATAATACTTAGAGTCTATAACTTAATCAGTTATAGTGGATAAATCTTGGTGCTGCCAAGGGCTAGACGTAGCTCTTTGCTTTGAAGAGTGAACCAGGATAAATCATTGTGTCAATCTCTCTTTCATTATAAACTCTTTAGTTGCTTTAGTTTTCTTATCCGTTTATCAAGTGGTGTGTTTGTCTAAGTCACTGTTAAAATTTCATCTGACAGGTCACTTGTCTATCCTGTATCTTTCCACTCTTCTGAACCAAGCTTCTGTATGAGAAACATTTTCAACTTTGTTTAAATTTTAATAAACACAATTCAACCCTACTTCTTGTGTTTATAGTTGTCTATTTCAGAAACCACCGCTGTTCGTCGTTGTTTTCATTGCCGCGCTCAGGATTCGTGTTCGAACCCGGTATAAATCGTTCATGTTCTCCGGCTTCTTCCCCGAGATGGCTCAGTCAACAAGCTCCACTGTTCTCTGATTCAAGAACCAATGATTTCATCTTTTTTGCGCAAGATTTGATTCCTCTTTGCTTCAAGAAGATTGTGTTCGATCTTGACTCGGTTCTGGAATCGATTCTCCAAGGAACCAATAACACAACCATCGACAGTGCTACGGGTGGAGACGATGTTTCCGGTGAGTTCCTCCTCCATTGATCTCGGCCTCATGACCATGGCGCAAGGAAATCTTCTCCAATGTTCTAGAAGCTTGGAACGACTGAGTGGGGAGGCACAACTGGAGAGTGTTACCCTAACATAGCATTTGGGCTGGCCCATTTTCAGTCCTTGCCCAGCTTGGATTAGCCTGCTTCCCTTCTTCTGTTTTAGCTCCCAACATTGTTGGGTCTCATTTTTTGGCTAATGTTTTTGTTTTTGTTTGGGCTCATTTGTGTGATGATTTCTTCTCTGTTTGGGCTTTATTTTTATAGATTGGTCTCTTGTAATTATAACATAGGAAGCATTTTAATTTTTTTTTCTCTTCACTTCAAGCTGCCTATGGTTACCATTGTCAGCTTGCGGGAGGGTAATAGAATATATGATTAGTTAGTTGGTTAGGAAGTTAGTTACATATAGTTAGGGTAATGAGCTCCATAAATAATAGCACAATTTACACAATTCATCATCTTTTTCAATATGATTCCATTTGAGAAATCTTTCTCACTTGTAAGCTTTCAAGCTTCCAAGAACTACTTCTCCTATGAAGTTGATCTTCATCTCTTTGATCCGGTGGTTGGTAACAAAAGGGCCTAAATCATAGCGATGACAGATTGGCCTAATGCGAGGTGATGGCAAAGGGCCTCCGACATAGAGAAGGCAATATTGGACATTGCAAGGTTGTGGGTACTTCCTTTGTAGAGATGGCAAATGGCCTAACTCGTAGAGATGACAGATTAGCCTAATACGAGGCAATGGCATAGGGATCCTACAAAGAGAAGGCGATGAGATGTCATTGCACTCATATGTTTGTTTTTTATTGATATTAGCGTATGTGTTGTGGTTTATTTATATTATTATTTGAAATACTTTGAAATTATATTATTTTGAAAATGGCGGATTACCATGGTTGTTTTTTCGGTTACCGCGCTGGCTGAAAGCAACATCTTTTTGAAAACTTTTTAGACCTATGTTTTCTTACTGGGATTATAAATCTCATTAGTGGTGTTGTCTTTTTAGAGTTTACAGGTGATGACACAGATGGTGCGGCGACTTGAGAAAATCTTGAAGTCATTAGTTAGTTTATTTATTTCTTATGGGTTTATTAGACGCCCGTGTTTTGGGGCAATTAATTTTATTAATGTAAGAATTTTCTTATCAATGTTTAATTTAAATTTATTGAGCTATTTTAAGAGATAAATAATTTGTGAAAATTTTACTGGAGTTTTATGCTTTATTAAATATTTTAAAGAATTTTATTACATTTTTTTGTTGGGTTACTAATGCAACGAAGGGCGTTACAAAAGTAGCCTCGACGCTTATTGGTTGAGGTGTTGTTGATGTTGAACCTTGGTGCTTATTGGCCAAGGGGACCTTGACATTTATTGGTCAAGGTGTTGATGGTGATAAAACTTGGGTGCTTATTAGCCCAAGCAGAGGTAGTGGTTGCTTATTTGTTGATGTTGTTGCTCATGCATTCACACATTGGAGTTGTTAGTGGGGGATGTTTAACATAGGGGAGGTCGTCCAAGAGTAAGGCGGTCTGGCCGTCCGCGGTGATTCATCCGAGAATTAGGTGAATTATGGCCCCCCGTGGTGGCACATCCTAGAGTACAGTGTGTCGGCTATCCAATGGGTTCACCCATGGTTTGGTGAATGAGACACCCCGTTGTGCCATCAATTATTTATTAAACTTAATCATGTTCTTAACGTTAAACATAACCCGGAATTACGAAGATATTAAAAACTTAATTATAACACATCCAACTTCGTAAAGTTAGCACACTACCCCATAATTATATTACACATACACACATATGTTTGTCCATCATAAACAAAACATTGTTTATGGTATCATTTCAGTAGGATCCCTTACAGGTACATTCTTACACAAACTGTTATAATTATCGGAAAATAATACGTGTCACAAGACACACTAGCCATACTCCCTAAACTCTACCACTCGAAACCACAGCTCGTCCTCCTGCATCCGGTTCATACGGAGTTTCATCTAGTTCCTCGGCAACTGGTTCCTCCATCGGGCCTTCCCGTGGGATAGGATAAACACACACAAAATACTGAAATAGGGAGATAAAAAACAGTTCTATCATCATAAGAGGAAAAGAAATACATAGCATATAATATAATAACAGTCAAAGATACGCATCACACATAACGAACAATTATCCTCAAATCATGATATCTTCCTCTACCCTTAATCTCATAAAACTAAACCTTTATGTTGACTTGGCCATCTCTATTCCTATCATGTTAGTCAGTAGTCCAGAATGGTACAGTGCCAAGAACTTGGTGCCAGAAACTCAGTATGCCACTATTCCCCCATTAGAAATAGCACAATGAACAGTAGTACCAAACTACGTATGAAGTTGTGTCAAACTTCATATGTAGTTGTGCCAAACTTCATATGCAGTTGTACCAAGATACATAGTATTTCTATCCCAGATAGAATACTCATCACAACACGTCCAGGACTAAAGAGTATTACGATAGTCTACCCCGACATCAACATCCGTAGGGCACTCACCCGCAATATCCGGTATCCCAAAATAGGATAGCCTGACCTCGTTGTTCCAATCACACGGCTGTGAATAACAATGCATATATATATATATATATATATATATATATATATATATATATATATATATATATATATATATGAATCTCACTAACCCGTGTCTTCTACAACCTAGTTCCTCAACCTTCCACCACAATCTCAACACACATTCCATGTCACCTCTCATCTATAAAATAATGTAGTTAGGTTGGGCACCTCTAAGTCACATTCATTCTCTCACCCATACACATATCTCCCGAACAACATATATGATGGCCGAGAAACCAACTAAGAATGAAATAATATATATTGCATGCTATCATACAAACAGATTATACACAGTACAGTAATAATAAATTATTTAGATATCACAAAACATCACATAAAGCAGTTTACCACAACCAGCACATCACAAGCAGTTCAACAATAATAAAATCAGACATCCTCAAATATTATAAAATTATCCTAATGATGATAAACCTACAATCCCCAAATTATCATTGGTACTATGGGGTAGTCGCCAATGTGATTTTGGTCTTGTCAATCATTCGACCACTAGTAGGGTTTAGGTCGCCCTACACCATTATTATAAAATATGCTACTTAGCCATCCCGACGACAGGATATTTCTTTCCTCCACCTGATTGACGTGCGCGATTTCCCGTATAAGCTTCGAATGCGTCCACGCTACTGCCACGGACATCAGCGCGCTGTCCAACAACATCCACAAAACTGCCACCATCCAACCTTACACATCCCCCATTCCGCTTCCGTCCTAAGCACGTACGAGTATCACAATTCGCTGGAAACACCAAATACCAACCGAATCAACAATAGGGTTTCAAATAAATAAATCTATTTGAATCAAGATATAAAATTGATGGAAAAACTTACGAGAACAACGACTGGACTTTGGGGAAATCGGATTCAAAATAAGCTCAAGAATCCTAGGGAAAAGCTACCAAAACAGAGCTACTGTTCGAGCTCCATTTATTTGGCTACAGAGTTTTTATTTACAAAAATGAACGGTAAAAATTATTGAATATCCTTCTTAAACCTTCTCACAAAGTTTCAACCCGATCCAACGGTTAACGAATCTCAGATCGCAATTCTATGGTGACAGGTTTGGTGGTACCCGGGTTGAGTTTCTCACCCTTTCAGTTCACTGTCCAAACTTAATATCTCATACTCTGGTGGTTAATTCACAATTCTAACCGTTGGATAATAATAACCACAAGTATTGAACGTTCTTCTAAAATTTGAGAAAGATCCAACGGTTGAAGAGTGTTTGGTGGCTCTCTCACTGCAATTGCTCCAATTAAGTTTCAAAGCTTCCAACAAAGGATTCTTGTAACTATTGAGGATTCTCTATCAATTCTTCTCCTCTAATCCAAAGTAGTGGGTGATAAAGAGAGCTAGGGTTATGAGGAAGATGATCCTCACTTTGAAATGAAGAAAAGAATGATCCAAGATGCAAGCTTTGCCATCATGGAGTCTTAGGTTTTTAAGAGAAATGACTTAGAGAATTATGATGAAATGAATGAATGAAGTGATGAAGTGTAGAGAATATTGCCACGAAATTGGCTAGGTGTGGAGGTGTTTTCATCCAAGTAAATTGAGTGGTTAAGGGATAGGAGATGTGTCCTTAATAACCATAGTTAATGTTAACTAAGATAGGTTAAGTTAGAAATATAGTATTATAAGCTAGTTAGTCTTAGAAATCATCATGGCTAGAAATGAAATGTGTGGTGGATGGGTGTTTGACGGGTGTGGTTGGTTTTTCACCACAATGAGGAAGAAGAGATCAATTTGTTCTTGACTTGCCTTAACCATAGTTGACATTTAACTAGGATAGGTTAGGTTAAGGGTATTTTGGTCATTACACTTATAAAGACTCATAATTACTATCATTTATGATAAAGATAAGTCACCACCATGACTCACCATGGTGACTCATTCCCTCTGAGTCATCATAGATGACTCACCGTTCTATGTCCCGGTGTATCTCTGTGCATCCGTATCCGGTTCTGTGGGTTACCCGATTATGGTTTTTGAGAGGAAAATGATGAAACAGATGCAAAATGAAATAGGTATAGTTGAGTGGATGTGGCTGCACGAAATTGGAGAGATGTGGGAGGTTTACAACCATGTAAAATGAGTGGTTGAGGTGAGAGGATGTGTCTTGTTAATAACCATGAAACTTGGGGGCATTTTGGTCTTTTTGCCTTAAAAGATGTGATTACTTGCATTAAATGCTTCATAAACGCTTGGTGAGTCACCCCTATGACTCACCACCCTATGTGGCAAGATGTCCCATCATCCGGTGCTGGGTTTTGTCTCTACAGTTTCGTTTCCGACACCGTCTGTTTCCCGATTAGGGTTTTCGTCAGTTTTTCTCCAAAATTCACCGGAATAAAATCTAATATTTTATTTTTGGGTAAAATTTTGGAAAATAGACTTCCTCAAGGACATAATATAAAAATCTACAATTTTTTAGTTTCAATTCAAATTAGGGTTTTCTGTCGGTATAAAATTATACTGCCAGTAAAAACGCAGACAGGTTTCCATCTGAATTTTAAACCCAAATTTTAACCAGAGCTTCCTACCATAGAGTAGGTTCTAGATATGATTTGTTTTCTCCAAAATCATTTCCTAGGTCTCATATAAAAATATAAATAAATATATCTTTACCAGTAATACAGCGTAGCTAAAAAGCAGGGTGTTACAGTGAACTGTTGTCGTTGGTGCTTATTGGCCAATGTGAATATGTAATTTTGATGTTGTCTTCCTGAGGTAGTTTGGATAGACATGCATAGCAGAGTAGTGGAGTAGTATTGCACCGCATAGCATACATTGTTGAGATGATGTAAATGATATGAATATGCTATGTATGTTGTTATGTTATGACATTCTTGATTGTGATGTATGCTCATCTTGCTAACTGCTTCCCTTGTCGTTAGGTTTTATACATGTTTCTTATTCCCAGTCTTTCTGATGTTTGCTTTTCATGCATCGTTGATTAATGACCAAACTTTCAATTGATGTTTAAATGATACACTAATTACTTGCAAAGCTCTACTTTCCAAATTAGTTGTATAGAGAAAGTAAAGTGGATGCAATGGAACTCAAAGTGTAACTCATGAAGAGGAAAAGATCATGAAGATTTATATGAAGAGGAAACACCATAAGCAAAGCAAATGGAAGACAAGTTTATATGCATATGTAAAGGAATTTCTTAATTTTAACTCTTAGTTAAGCTCTCTAGGAAAAGGAAAATCTATTTTCAAAAGTAAAGAACTTTTTAAATTGAACTTAGAATTAAAAAGGTTAATGAAAGGATTAATGCATCTATGTAAACATCTATGTACTTTCCTTAACTAACTTTGTATTGAAATCTATGTATTCATCTATGTATAAGTGTTATACATCGATTGACACTTGAATTACTTGAGTTAAAAATGTTTTAGAAATACGTACTTCTATTAGTGCATTTGTGTATAAGTCAAATCAGAACCTGGAAGCACTACAAAAAAACAACTGTTTAGCGACCGGCATATTCGGTCGCTAAACTATGTAAATCGGTCGCAATTTAATTTAGCGGCCGAATTAGCGACCGATTAATGGTGGTGGCTGAATACCTGGTCGCTAAGTTTTTAGCGAACGAAATATTAATTCGGTCGCTAAATGGCGACCGTAATTTCGGTCGCTAAATAATAAAAAACGGTTGCAACACGGTTGGTCGTATTGTTTGGGTAACCATTTTTAGCGACCGATAATCGGCTGCTAGTTCGGTCGCCAATGTTGGTTACTGTTAACCTTTATTAGCGATGGATTTTCGGTCGCTAGACCACAATCTGTTAATGTTAACTAAAGTTTAGCGGCCGAATTATTGGTTTCTAAGTCGGTCGTTAAACTGGTTTTTATTAATTTTTTTAAAATTTAATTTTTAAAATAATAAATTTTTTTCTGTTTTTCTTTAAAGTTTAACAAAAATACTAATAAAACACACCAAATTACTAATGAAATATACAATTATAAGAAATAATGAATATATATATATATATATATATATATATATATATATATATATATATATATATATATATAATCCAAAGTGTCATACAAGAATCGTTTAAAGTCAAAAATATGAAGAAAAAAAAACCAGTCATGATGAGGGGAAGGTGGAGGAATCCAATCATCCTCGGCGTCAAAACACCGACGCGTCGCTATCTCGATCGCCCTCTGCAATAGCGATGCCCGATGTGGCGGCGGAACTAGAGGAGGAGCGGCAGCGAAGCGCATAACCGCCGTCGAGCATCACCCTGAGCAACTGGAGTCTGGATCCTCATCTGCTCAAACACCAGCCGCAGTGTCTGGCCCTGCTCGATGCTCGTCTGCATCAGCTGCTGGTGTGCCTGAGTCAACTGTGTAATCTGGTTCGCCATCTGCTGCTCTCTCTCGCTCTTATCCTGAAGCTCCGCGCTCAGCTGCATGATGGTGTCCTGCATTTGGTTGAACTGCTCCTGAGGGACGGTATCGGCATAGGAAGGAGCAGGCGTGCCGGATGATGAAGCGATAAACTCGCCTCCCAGGTCTCCGAGGCCATACACGTGCCCCTTCTTGTTCCTGCCCCCGACGACCTCCAAATAAATGGCATTATCGTCGACGGAGATAGGAGAGCTGGGTTCATCACCAGTCAAGGCCTCATCTTGTGACTGTGAGGCACGTGATATGGCATCTTCCTTCTTCTCGTTGAATCCCACCTACAAAGTATAGTTGAAGAGATTTAGTTAAAATTATAATCAATATTAACAAATCATTTATAATAAATTACAAGTAAACACTAAATTGTTTTTTTGCTTACAGTATAGTTACGGGCCTTGTCGTTGACCCATGTCCCCGACTTCAACTTCTTCGTCCTCTCCACCAACTCCATAGCAGTGGGGGCCCACTGTTTCTGTGCTTTCTGCACACAAAAATATAATATTAAATTCATAAGAATAATTAAAAATGAAAACTAATTAAATAGTATAATAAGTCAAAAGTTTAATGTATTACCAGCTCGTCGTAGTGGGCGGCGGCTGATTTAGACCCGCCGGTCCAAGCACATGCGCCACCATCAGAAACTCGATTATGCCGAGTTGTGGCCTGGATCTCCTGGAACTTCTTAGTAGCCTAGTACTGGTTCAACTACCTCCTGATCTCAGGATCCACTCACTTCCCCTTATTCTTACCCATCCTCAGCTTGTTCGTCAGATTCTTCATGACCAGTGAGCCTTTATGCTCAAATATGTCCCTGATGAGACCCTCTAAAGCTATGTCCCACCTGTACTCTTTCTGCAACTTACAGTTGTTAGGAAATTCGTGTGTGTATATATATATATAATGTAAATTTAATTTAAATAACTTAATAAATTGTTACCTTAAACTCTTGAAACAACTGATCCCTATGGCCCCCTGGGATGGCCTTCCATGTAGGCCATGGACCATCAAACTTGTGTCGCGGGATATTCGATATCGAATCAGGAGGGCCCTTCGCGAGCAGAAAGCTGCAGCAAAATTAGAGCATTAATAAATGTTATAAATAAATAAAAAAATAAGTAAATAGAAATTAACGATACTTTATATATATTAAAAAATTAAATTAGTTTACTCGTTATTCCCCCTAGGGATAAGAAGAATCCTTCTGTCGGATGGACAACGACTCTCCTGTCCCGATGATGATGATGGTCCTGTCATTGGTGTGGATGATGAGGGTGCAGCCTGTGTCCCGACCACATGAAGCTGGGTAGAGGGTGCAACTCCATCACCCTGAAGTGTCCCATCCACAGAGGTGCTGGTTGGGTGGTCTCGATCTGAAGGCTGTGGGTCGGTCGGCGAAGGGACTCTCGTAGCACGACCTCTGCCACGACCTCCACGACGACCCCTACCTCTAGAGGAATCCGCCATTTGTGTTAAAAATGAAAAGATGATTACACAACAGTGTAAATAATACAAAAATAAATTACCTAAGTAGAATGACATTTACACAATGAATTATGACATAAATAAATTACCTAAGTAGAATGTGCGTCACTAAATTCACCCTCACTCTCATCAGTCTCACTTGATTGGAATATGCCTTCGCTAGATGCGTCCAACTCGGATTGATCCATTAACTCTCTTTCAACTTCTTCCCCATTTCCGGAAATGTCTGCCAGGGAATTAACAATAATGTCCGGCGTAATTTGCAACGATACGTGGGATCTTGAAAACTCATCATCTTGGTACGGAGCATCTTTTGCAGGCTGGTTGGTTACATTATCAGTAATTATACTGCGAGCCTTTATCTTAATAACACCTAACCAGCCTTGATGTCCTTCGGGATATGGCGAGTAATCAACCTGATCTGCCTGCTGTAAAAAAATGAACGGGTCACATGCCTTCTGTTTGATAACTTGTCTTCTGTTTGATAAGTCTGCCACGACAACCGTCCTGCAACTCAAGCTCCTTTCGATTACAAATTTCAGCCAGATCTAATCGGGCTTTATTTGTATCCTTTGTCCTCCCCTTGATGTCCATCACAGTGTCAAACACATTCAAAAACACATTCCTCTCAGTATGCATGACATCAATGTTGTGACAGAGTAGCTGCGTCCTCGAATACGGCAACCTCCAAAAATACTTTGTTTTGTCCAATGATGGTTGATGCAATAATCAGGAATATGTTCTCCTTGGGATTCATGGATGAGCAGTAAGTAATGTACTCTGCGCCATACATTAAGACCAGTCAAACGTGGTGGAGGTGGTGTTGTCTCCGCACAACGCTTCTTGAATGCATTCTTGTTCCACCTATAAGGATGATCTTCTGGAAGGAATTGATGATGACAATCAAAATATGAGATCTTTCGACTGTCTTTAAGCATGAATGCCTTCGATTGCTCTATACATATTGGGCATCCAAGCTTTGCTGCGGTCATCCAACCTGACATCATCCCATAGGCGGGAAAGTCGTTGATCGTCCACATCAAAGCTGGTTTCATGATGAAATTCTGCCTCAAAGATACGTCATATGTCAACACACCATCATTCCACAGCATCATCAACTCATTTATCAGCGGCTGCAAGTACACATCAATCTTACCTTTTGGATTAGACGGACTCGGAATTATGACTGTTCCGAGGGTCCTGCGAAAATGCCATATGAACCCTATCAAAATGCTTCCAAGCTTCTCCATCATATGGATGACACAAGACATCTTGCTCCCTCTTATGGTCACTATGCCACCTCATGTGAGCTGTAGTGGCCATCGAAGAGTACAATCTTGTAAGTCTTGGCACGAGCGTAAAGTATCATATCTTTTTTAGCGACCTCTTCTTCTCAATGCCCATCCTAGTGGTTGTCTTATACCGATCCACACCACAAAATCGACAACATGTTATGCTTTCCACTGAATCATCCTTATAGTACCACATACATCCATTCGGGCAACAATCAATTTTCAAACACCCCATACCCAAAATTTCCACAGACTTCTTAGCATGATAAAAACTAGTAGGCATTCGATTGTCTTCTGGCAACTCCTTGGACACTGACCTGGTGAGGCGATTAAAACAGCCTTCTTGCATATTGTAGTCAGATTTGATACTCAACCATTCCATGCATATCGACAACTCAGTGTACTCCCGACATCCTTCCGACAATGGAGATCGTGCAGCACTCAGCATATCATAGAATCTTTGAGCTCCGGGATTCGGATTCTCCTCTATGTATTAGGAACCCATTCCACCATCTTCTCCCCCATCTTCTTCTAGTACAACACCAACCGATGGTCCAGCATGATCCATTATCATCTGCTCGTATGGATTCAATTCTTCCCTCCGGTCACCACTTCCATAGTACGAACCTTCAAACACAATCGGGTTTAAATCAGGAAACGTCTCACCATGGTTACTCCACCAATAGTAATCAGGCATGAAGCCCTTCTCATAAAGATCGGCTACAACTCCATCCACGCTTTTGAAAGATTGACACTTGCATCTTTTACAAGGACACCTCAAATGATCACCGCCCAGCCGTATAAATCTCTCCTGGCTAACAACAAACTCTATAAACTCACCCACTCCAACTCTATACTCTTCCCTAAGACGTTTATTCCGATCCAACCTACGATACATCCATTTCCGATTCTCCGGAATATCCATTGCTGGCAATTAAATAGCCTGACCAATCCTACAATAACACTTATATATTATGGTGCATTCCAATAACTCCATCAATCTCGTTCTTATGACAAGGTATGAACCTATCCCATTCGAGAAGAAATCTTTACCACACTCGGCTAATAATAGTTATTCCCATATTCAAATATCTTATACTTGATAAAATTTTGGCAGCATTTCCCATCGGTCTCCAAGTACACGACTCGAGCACGGTGAGAATCACCGCGATCAAGTATGCACCAAGAGAACAAAAGGAAATGCATCAGACCGAGATTTCAACAAGTATATAAGGCATTTGAACATTGAAATGACTATTGTACGAGTGTGAAAAAGGTTTTTTCCCAAACTGTTCCACTTGGACAATTCAAGATTCAATACAATGAGCATGCGTGCCCTGAGAAGGTACGCATGCTCATTAATATTGAATCCCAAATAGGAAACTAAGGCTTTAGTAACTTAATAATTAACTCTAGCAGAAAATAAAACCATTGACTTATAAGGATTGCAGCATACTTCAACAAATATATATTGAAGCATATTTCAATACAAACTTAGATAAAATATAGTAGCAAACATCCTATTGAGCTCCGCTCTCCACTAACAAGTAACACATAATTGTCAAACACATGCATAACTTCTAAATTAGCAACACACAACAAGCATCCCGCCTTTTTGACAGGATCACATCCTATTGAGCTATGCTCTCCACTAAAGCTATTATAACTCATTAACCATAACATAATTGTCAACCACGTGCATGAATTTTAATCTACCAGCACACAACCAACATCCTATTGAGCTCAGCTCTCCACTAACAAACAACATATTCAATTGCAACCACATGCATCATTTCTAATCTACCAGCACACAACCAGAATCCTATTGAGCTCAGCTCTTCACTAACAATCAACAAATCAATTCAAAGTCTTCAAGAACCACTGGCAACAAAGAAAAAGATAGAGTATTTGACCTACCTCAACTCCAAGAAAATAGTGAAAAAGGGTGACGACTAGAGCGGTTGTCAATAGACAAAGAAAACTGTAAGAAAAAATAATAACATCAACAAAGGCTCTTGTGATAAAAGTATAAACTTGGAAATCATTAACCTACTTGCACACTTGCCACTCATGAAAGTATAAACAAAACATTTTCATTACATATCAGTACCATAGCTTGTTTAAGCCGGGCATTGTTTTAGTGGCAAAGCAATAAAAAAAAAGGGTATGTTATGTACTTCAACAACTTATATAAGTGTGCCCAAAGTGTGCTGTGTGCAGGTGGTGTGAATGGAAGGGAAGAGAGTGTGGGGAACTGATAGTACAGGAACCCTAAATAGAGAGGTAAAATAAAAGAAGTAATAAAAATAAAAGTGGTAAAATGGAGCAATGCACATGAGACAAACCAGCGTAGTATGTTCACCAAGATGACTTGCGAAATCAAAAATCCTCTTAGGCAATAACCAAAGCATAAATATCATAAAAGGTCAATCAAATTAAAACAATGATCATTCAGTTAAGTTATTTTCATTTTTAACATCACAAAAATATTATTTACCTTTAGCTACACCAAAAGAGGGATTTAAAAAGTAGAAACAAAACCAGATTAGAACCAATTGGATATATGCGAAAAGGTGGCAGAAGTATAATGATCCTATAAACACTAAAATACCAGAACTCAAGTAGTCATAAAGCAAGCAATTTTAAAGTACAATTAAAAACCAATCAGCACCTGCCCCACATAGCAAAAATATATACTTTACAAATCATGGTAATTCAGGCTTTTCATCAAACACCCTGCTATCATTACCCTCAACACCTATCATACTGTTTAAACAAGACAATAATCCCCAGAAACTTTACCCATTTGATCAATACCAAACAGTTTAGCAAGTAATAGAGAACAGAAAATCTAATTTTCAATGCTTAACAGCTTCAATCATCAAAACTGTACATTTTCAGTCAAGTATTCAGTCAAGTACATTTTCAAGAAGCTATATTCACAGTACCGTGTTTCAGTCAAAATGAAATAAAAATACATTCAAAGAGGGTTTACAATAGCAGTAAAATACCCCCAATATAGTCTAGAAAAGCTATGAATTGTCATACAATCAATAAATCAATCAATAATTATGTTTCATACTGATCAGAGGAGACTGTGGGGGTGGTGACCGCGTGAACAGAGCCCCTTGAGATGGTGGTGGTGGTCGGAGGAGGAGGTGGCAGCTCCTGAGAGAGACATAGAGAGAGAAACTTAGACAGAGAGAGAGAACCGAGCAAGAGAGAGCATGCGAGACAGAGAGAGATAGAGGAGAGAAGAGGAGAGCTTACCTATGGAAGAGGAGGATGGTGCCGGTGGTGGTGGTCGGAGGAGAGGATGAAAGAGAACCTGAGAAATGGAGAGAGAGAGAGAGAGAGAGAGAGACAGAATGAGACAAAGAGAGAGGGAGATGGAGAGAGACGGAGAAGATGAGAGCTTACCGGAGGAGAGGGGACGACGGTGGTGGCTCGAGGCGTCCTGTGTGGCCGGAGCTCGCGAGACGAAGAGAGAAACGGTGAGAGAGAAGGAGAGATTCGGTCGAGTGAGGAAGAAAGGGGGCAGTACTGGTTTTAGGGATTTTATTTTTAGCGACCGAAATATTCGGTCACTAAATGAGTTAATTTGAAATTTGAATTCATACATTTAGCGACCGAATTAAAATTCGATCGCTAAAACGCTCTATTTTAATTTTCTCTAATTGCCGTTTAGCGGTCGATTTTAAATCGGTCGCAAAGATAAATAAAATTTAACCGTTGCATTTAACTCGGTCGCCATTTCGGTCACTAAAAAGTCAACAAGTTTTGACTTTTACTTTCCTTTATGTTGCGACCGAAATAGAGACCGATAACTCTGCTACACTCTATTTCGGTCTCTATTTCGGTCGCAGTATCAACTCTAATCAGTGTTTGATTTAGATCCTACAATCGGTCGCCATTTCGGTCGCAAACAACAACCAACAAATTCGGTCACTATTTTCGGTCGCTAAATAACCTTTTTTTGTAGTGAAGTTTTGAAGTGCAAATATAATCGATTAGCATAATCGATGTATAGTGTTATGGGCTGCAAATACACAAGTCTTAAAGAAATACATCGATATACTAAAGAATGTAATCTATTGAGTCAAGAACAGTCAAGGACATAATCGATGTACACAGGAAAATATTTCTTTACACAGGAGATCAATTGATGTATACATGTTCTGAAAGTGAAAATCTGGTTTAATACATGTGTGTCCTAATCGTTTGACAAGTTAGAGGATTTCAAAATCAATTTTGTTTTAATCTTAACTGATTAGTTATGCTTGTCCAACGGATCTATTTTGAATTTTAACTATATAAGGACATGTTCATACATATTTTCCATGAATAAGAAAAAGAGAGAACTCATTTTTCGAAATCAACCACTCAAAATTCCTATAGAGCACAGCATTGAGAAAAGTGAGAAATTTCTATAGAGCTTCAATTTGTAAATCCGCTTACTTAGAATCTGTATTCGAATTCTTTGATTTCAACTTTCTGATTAGAGAGAAGTGTCTCTCGTGGGCTGTCCAAGAGTAGAAGGGACTTTTGGTGCTGGGCAAGAGTAGAAGGAACTCTTGTGGTTGTGAAGATTGCTTTAAAGTTGTCACAAGGGTAGAAGGAACCTAGAAGTCAAACTTTTGTAAAGAATCTTGTAATTTTTTTTTGATAAGTGGACGAATCTCACAGAAGCGTGGGGACTGAATGTAGGTTAACAGAGGAGGTAGCTGAACCAGGATAAAATTGGTTTGATGAGTTTCTTTCCTTTAACTCTTTTATATGTTTATTGATAATTGTATGAGTTAGAAGCATGTTAGGGAAATTTTTATGATTTGATTTGTTTTGTTAATCTTTGATATATGAAATCTAAGTCTTGTTAATCTAAAATCTTGCAAAAACAATTTTGTTTTATTGGTTTAAAAAATCTTTTGAAAAGTACAATTTTTCAATTTTTGCAAAATGTTTTAAAAAGTTCACACACTCAATGCAACCCCCTTCTTGAGTGTGAAACCACAACCAACACTGATTACTGAGCACTGTGAATCATCTTTGGGAAGAGATTCATTTCTTATGGAGTTTTGTTGGTAAAGAAATAAAAGTAAATAATGTTGATATTTTTTTTCTTATTGTTTGATATTCTTTGGGTCTTTCTCCGGGTGTTTTTTTTCTTTTTTTTTTTTTGTGGGTTTGGGTTTGTGTTTTTTGTTGGGGTTTTGTTTGGTCCATTTTTTTTGGTGGGGCTTTGGTGGGCCGGGGCTCTTGGGGGCTCCCCCCCCTCTCCCCAATCCCCCCCGGAAGATGGCTAAGAACAGCAAGGCTGAAAAAATCCCCAGCCAAGTACTTGGTTTTGGAGAGCCTGTCCTCATAAATGTCTAGCACCTTAGCAAGCTTTTCTTTACTTTCCTCTATCACTTTTGGGTCTGAGGGTTGGCCCAATAATGGGTGAACTAATATGCATAACTAAGTTGAAGATTGGTGGGTTAAAGTTATGGGCTTCAACTTCGAGCCATTGCTCCACAAGACCCCTTTCTTCTATTGTCTTCCCCAGCAAGTCAGTCCCTTGGTTTTTGTACTTTTCAGCATAGTACCTAAGTATTGCTCGAGATTCTGCATAAATGATTTGAAGTCAGTGTATTGATGTACGAGTCGATTTATTCTACATTAGCAAATGACACGAGTTAAATTAGGATTGGGATGATTTCACATTGAATTAATTTTGGAAATTCATTCGATAATAAACTATAATAGCTTGTGGTTCTCTTTGGCACAATTATGTGAAACAATAGTTGAAACTTGAAAGTAAAAAAGTTGGTTATTTTGTTGAAAACTGCAGATTGATTTAGAACTATTTGCTAAATTTAGTTGATCTACTAGTGACGTAAAAGGACTTACATAATGTGTGTCTATAATTCTATATATAAATTTACTAAATAATAATAATTAAAATATATAAATAATAATAATAATTATAATAATCAATTATTATTATTTTATTATTGAGAGAGGGGGAGGTGAGTTTCTTTTTGGATATTTGCATTAAGGCCAAAAATAGGGAAATTAATAAGGAGGGTAAAAATAAACCATGCAACTCTCAACTTAATTCCATAAGTTACCTCTACTATGTTATAAAAGAAATAGCAATCTTTCATCCAAAAACTTTCATGCCAAACACTTCATATCAGCTGTTTTGTTTTCCAAAAAAGCTAGTTAACTATTATATAAGCTATTTTGGTTCCTTACCAAACAATTTTATTGGCTTATTTGCACTTTTCGTCCCCGAGGTATCACAATTGTGTAATTTTGATCCCTAGTTACAATTGCGACTAGTGGATCACCTGGTATCAACATTGTGCAATTTGAGTCCACAAAGTTTCAATTACGCCAGTTGGGTCTCATAGGTATCATGATTGTGTAATTTTGGTTCATAAATATTACAATTGTGTAATTTTTAACGTCAATAGCCTACATTCAACATGTATGACTAATTTGACACTTAGTGAGGCCAGCTCGATAGCTTACATAGTATTCATATGTAGCATTATTGACACCTCAAACATTTCAATGATCACGTGTACAGACGTGAGTGTAGGAGTCCAATGTTTCTCTACAAAGGACATAAAAAACAAACAAACAAACAAACACTTTCATTCCTTAACATTTTTAATATTTTATTTTCATTCCAAAATTATCTGTTATATGATTTTTATTTTATATCAATTTTAAAATTCACTAAATTCCTTCTATTCTCTAACTCCATTAGAATGGTACTGAAAGAAGCAAACGTTGCATTTTTTGCAGAAATGCACAATTAGCATTGCCTCAAAAAAAGATTCGGGGCATATTTTAGAAACTGCCTTGTGGGGCATATGGTAGTTTCAGATAAATTCACTGATTATAAAGACTAATTTGCAAACCTCTAATTTCGTCCCCTACAAATTGTCGCTTGTTGGGATAGAAAAGGTGATAGCAAAATGAGGAAATTTTTATTTGTTGCGAGGTAAATATGATTTTCCTCCCTAATCAACAGTTATTAGTAACGACACCATTGTTGATCCACTTTTTTAGGCACCACGGTAAAAGACCATGGAAATAAAAAACGCATAATGTTACTTAGTGAAGAGAAGTGCTTCGAAAAAAAAAATTGAACCTGCAACTTGAGGTACTCAGCTTGCTTATGTTCTCCCTTAAAGCCATCAATATGCACTGTTTCATACTCTATTTCCTTTTCAATCAGACACACAATTACCCTTTTTGGGCAAGCATAGTCTGGGCCATACACCTTCACTACCATCGTAACTCTCAAATGCCCGAGATTTTGACCTTTGTTTTTGCTTATGACTTATGGGTTAACCTTGTTGCTTCTTATAGTGCCCACCTAAAAAAATGGGAACAAAGTTCCCCAATAGGTCCGTGTTCCATGGATCCAAACCAAATCAATGTTTTTTTGGTAGAAGATCCAAATCAATTCAATTCCTTGAAATATTTTAATTGAAGCATTTAAAACATATTAAAAATATCCTAAATGGCATTAAATATCATTTAAACATATAATAATACCATTTAAATGAATACCAATTTTAAAATAAAATAATCAAATAATAGTAAAAGTATAATTGGTAACCTTGTGGTCCTACCCGACTCGACTAATCTCTGCAGTTGAGCGTGGATGATATCCTGCGAAACCCAAGAGAATTGGTACAATTATATGGAAAGACATTTCACAATATACAAGAAAAATTGGTTAAGCCGATGGTCTTAAAGTCGATGTTAATACAACAGTTACCGGCACTCTTAAAATTCGAAATATTACCTATGGTCAGATCATCGATAGTCATTGATAATGAGAATGAGATGAAATCTATCTTTCTATTTATCGTTGGATCAATCATAGGTAACCATATCGATCACTATTCCCACTGATAAAAAAATATCGATCACTAAGTCATTGGTAATATTTTAAAAATATTAAAAATGAAAAGCGTCCTCGTTGTTGATGGCATTATCGATGAACCATCGATAACAATGGATAAATTTATGAAAACATGTTGTTACCGACAACAACAAAAAAAATTGTTATACATTTTCTTTCTTTCCTATCTTTCCCTCCTTCTTCTTCACGCTTCACTCGATAATATCAAAGACTGAGTCGTCGATAACCGTTACTGTCAAGGGTCTCGCTCACAACTTTGTAGTCATTAGTGATCAAGCAATAAATTTTCATTACTGACGACTTTTTCCATCATAAGTCATCAGTAATGACGAGTTTTCTTGTAGTAATATCATTAAATACATATTATTTTTAAAAGAAAATAATGATAGATTAGTGATCTATATTGTTTCATAAGCATTTGACATCATCCGACACATTATCTTAAAAACAAAATAATGAAATTGTGAAAATACTTAATTTTAAGAAAAATGGAATAGCTAAATTGAAAAAGACGAAGGTCCTGTTTGGTAAAAACTAGCTAATAGATGATAAGATTATAGCTAATAGCTAATAACTTAGCTGATTGGATTTGAAGTGCTTGGTAAGAATAATGATTGAATATAAATGGAGTGATAAGGTGGCTTGTGATTTGGGGGGAGGGATATAGGGTTTGGAGTGATAAGGAGGTTGTGGGTTCAACTCCCCCTACTAACATAACAAATACTAACAATCTAACGTTTGTCTATCTTAAAAAAAAATTATTGAATATAAATATAAAATGATATAAACATACATGTTTATATGTTTTTATATAAATTCTATATATATATATATATATATATATATATATATATATATATATATATATATGTTATTTATTTTAAAATAATTATCATTTTTAATACTTTAATTTATTTAAAAATATTTATCATCTTAAAAAGTAAAATATTTTTTAATTTTTTTATTATAAATTTATTTTTATTAAATAAAATAAGATAATATAAATAAAATGACATGTTGATATGATTTTTTTATATAAATTATATTTTTATTGACACAAATAGATTCACTATTATTTTTTATCCTAAATATCTAGTTAATGACATTAGTCCTCAAATATATTAATGATAAAGATTTTTTATTTTATTTAGGAGAGGATAAAATAGGACTTTAATTAAAATAATAAAGAAAAAATTGAGAGAAGAAATAATAAGTTATAAGCTCAAATGTTATTTCAAGTAGCATCTGAAAAAATATTATAAGCTAGTGAAAACCCACTATTAACTAGTGAGATAATGACGTTTGTCCAGGGCTAGCCCAAGGGGGAATCTAGTAAAGCTAGGGCTTTAGGCCTCCAAAAAAAAATTTACTATCTATTTTAATAATATTTTTTAAAAAAATGTTAAGAGTCAGTTGTACAATAAACTGAGTCAGTGGCTATACAAAAGACTCTTCATTTTCCTCACTCACGGCTAACTTCACGTATTTCTATCTCACCTACATAATGACTCATTATTATACTACTGTTAATATTCTTTAGTATTTTGCTATAAAAAAAATGAAGGCTAAATTGCAATTTTGGTCCCTCAAGTTTTTCACTTTGACGAAATTCATCCCTCAATTAATTTTTACGCGATTTTAAAGTCCTCCAAATTTTCCAATGTTGCAATAAAGATCCTTCCATAATCTTTCCATCCAAAATTTAACAAAACCAGTCTGAGTCAATTAGGTTCCAACATAGCAAAAAATATCAAAGCCACGTGGCACCCATAAAATAAAACAATTATTTAATAATAAAATTATCTTTTAAATCCTTATTTATTATGTCATGTGATGCATCATCTTCTTTCCTAGGATGAGGGATCGTATCCTCGACGGTGGCTAGTGCTCTGTGATCTGGACGAAGTATGATGGCGATGCCGATTGGATTTTTCGTAGGTGGCTGAGTAGGAATAAATGTGTTGCGCGCACAGGTACTCGAAGCAATTTGGATCGTTCAAAGCGGGTATGTTTTGGTACAGCGTGGTGGTGGCTGAGCTCGCGGTCCTGGGTTTACATCTGGCTCATCAAGGCATGACAACTTTGTGCGTGCAAGGCAGTGCACGTTTAGATGTGACGATGCTGCTACGAGGCAGGTGTTTACTGGTAAGTTGTATGGGTGTGTGGGGTAATTTCCATGGATGTTGCTCTAGAGTCTTTTCTTTGTTTCTGATTTTTCTTTGGTATGGAGGTGATGGTGTTGAAGCTTGTAACATCCCTGTTGCTCTATGGATTGACGACTGTCCCCACAAACCAACACGGGTCTTTTCAGCGTGCTTTGTCCTCACCCACATGCTTCCTGGGAAAACTAGTTCTTAAGTGATGTGCTCCCGAAAAGAAGATGCATCTTATTGGTATAGGTAGTATAACCAATCAATTCATATAAGCCATCCTCAACTGTATAGTCCCATACCTACATATTCTCAGGATCCCTCTCATTCGGGTGTGTAATCGGTTCATTCATATGCCCCTCCCTTAGAAGCCTGCCAGGAGCCGCTCCTTGTCCGTGCCTTCTTGCATCGGCGATCACTCTCCGCCCTCGTCGGCACCCTGGTCTTACATGCCCACCAGCTTCCTCTTGGTTCGTCCCACAGACCAACACAGGTCTTTTCAGCGTGCTTTGTCTTCACTCACACGCTTCCTGAGAAAACTTCCCAGGAGGTCACCCATCCCAGAATTGATCCAAGTCAAGCGCGCTTAACTGTGGAGTTCTCAAGTGATGGGCTCCCGAAAAGAAGATGCATCTTATTGACATAGGTAGTACCAATCAATTCATATAAGTCATCCTCAACTGTATAGTCCTATACCTACACAGTCTCAGGATCCCTAGTGTGTAATCGGTTCATTCATGTGTCTCTCTGCCCAGAAGCCTACCAAGAACAACTCCTTGTCCGTGCCTTCTTGCATCGACGATCACTCTCCGTCCTCGTCGGCACCCGGGTGTTACAAAGCTACTCATTGTTATTTGGTGGAAATGAGAATAAAATGGTGGCATGTTGCTAAGTCTTCGTGGAGTTTGTTGGCTGGTTTAGGAACTTCGTATAAGTCATGATTTAATTTGTTGTATTTTAATCGAAGTGGATTTATAACATGCGAAGAGGTTAGAGGTGAAATGGGGTTTTTCGGTAGAAGAGAGATGGAAGGAGGTTTTTGAAAGAAGATGGATTTTTTAAGACTTTTATTGGAAGCTTTGTCTCTTCTCACAGAGAACCCACGATCCACTATATGATAAATGAAGATGAAGATGAAGATGAAATGTGCGCATCAGTGCACGTGACATGATAAAAAAGAGTTTTAAAAAAATAATTTTAGTAGTAAAATTTTTTTTATTATTTGAATGCCACATCATTGATACTTTTTGTCATGTTGAAACCTGTTTGACACTTCACGGTTTCTGTTAAATTTTGGATGGAAAGAGGGAGAATGATTTTTTTTTATATTGGAAAATTTGAAGGACTAAAATCATACAAAAAAAAATTTGAGGGATGAATTTTGTTAAAATAAAAAAATTTGAGGAACTAAAACTATATTTTAGCCGAAAATAAAATGATACTCTTCATTCTTCACTCATCTCTATCCGGTTCTTACTCATCTCTCTCGTGCCTTTGCCTTTCAATCATGTCACTCTCTTACATACTCTCTCAGACTCTCACGTTCTCACTCTTCACTCATCTCTTACATCATTTGTTATTTTGTTGCACAAAAATAAAATATAAAAACTAAACCTTCAATTTTCAATCTCTCTAACTTTCTCATCACGTCATCTCTCGGTCAATTTTGCACTGGAGCTAGAGCATCAATTGACAATTGGTGTGGTGAGATGATTTTGGTGGCGTTTGGAAGAGCTTATTTAAGTTCCTTTTGACTTATCTGATAACATAAGTTCTTATACAGTGTGTTTGACAGAGATTATAAAAATAACTTATGTCATTTCATAAGGAGTTTTTGACTTATTTTCATAAGTCACTGGGAGAAGCTTATGGAATTATCATAAGAGCTTATACATTAAACACCCTCTTCATGTTTTTCACTATTCGAATCCTCTTATATCCCTTTCTTTATTTTTCTTTCTTTAAGCGCTTATGGCATAAGCTCTCGTACGATAAGATCTTATGTGATAAGCTCTTAATTAAGTTGTTTATCCAAACACACACTTGGTGATGTTTGTTTGATCTTTTTCTTTTGCACTATGACAATTATTTATTTATTTATTTTATTTATTTTCTCAAATTATTGCAGAAATCTTGTAGTTGTTTTTATTGCATTTGGCCTAACAAGCAAGCACCCAAAAGTCAGAAGAATTTTGTTGACAATCAGGTTTTATTGTTCTAAATTTTTTATTTAGTTTTGATTTATAGTTGTTTAATTTAATTTTGTGAAACATATATTGTTTTTTTTTTATTTTAACATATAGAAATGTCTGAAGTTGACACGGGAAAACACAAGAAGGGGGGTTGAATTGTGTTTCGTAACAGATTTTTCAAAATCCTTTTGAAAACTCTTTTGTAATCAGGCTAAGAAATAAACAGATAGTAAAAACCTTTTACAAAGAGTTAACAAACTCAAAATAAAATCCCCACAGTTAGCATAAACAAAAGTTGTAAAGAGATAGGAATAGAAGATTCACAAAGATATTTTATCCAGGTTCACTCTTTTTCAACCAAGGGCTACGTCCAGTCCCTTCTACTTTAAGGTTTTCTCCACTATAATCCAATAGCTTTATAAGTATTCTTTAGGGTTGCCTCTTCAGGCAAACAAGTATTTTTTTCCAGTCAAGCCTCTACATACTCTCTCTAATTTAAGAGATAAAAGGATTGATCTAATTACTCACTATGTGTGAGGGTATGAAACATTAAGATCAAGGATTACAAAGTAATCGAGAGAAGATTTAACAGAGTTTAGGCACTTTCAAATGTTAGATCTTGTAGTAGTTTCGGTAACCTTCTTCGCTAGGGTCATCCAGTGTATATAGAAGGGCTTTAGCTTCAGCTTTGAGACACCCCGTTGTGCCCCATTGTGTTATTAGATTAAAACCTCATTATTCAATTTCTTAACTGCACACTTAACGTGAAAATACGTACAAATTAAAACTTATGTTAATAAACATATAAATTAAACATCACACCATAGTTATAAATACACACATAAGTCTTTTACACATATTTCAAACTACTGTTGAGGGTATTCTCTCAGTATGATCCCTCACAGGAATACTTAAACAAAATATTAAACTTAGCGGAAAATATAAAAACATCTCACGAGACACACTGGCCATAGACTAACTAGACCCTAATCACCATGGGTCACGACTCGACCTCCGGCTTCTGGTTCATAAGGAGTTCCATCCAACCCCTCTTCGTTCAGCTCAGTCACATAGTCTTCAAGTACGATCCCACAAAAGATAAAATAAAACATACAGAAAGATACAGGGGATAATAAACAGTTCTATCATCAAAAAGCGGAAAAGAGTCATAGTATATCATACAATAATTGTCACACACAATTAACATCCATAATTAGCAATTATCCTCAAATTATAATATTGTTCTCTACCCTCAACTCATGCCATATAAATCCTTATGCTAACATAATTGTCTCTATTCCTTTAACATTCGTCAGTAATCCATGGTAGTTTGATGCAAAGAACTTAGTATAGTACACTTCTATCTTTTGATATGATAAAACTCGGCATAGTGCACTTCTATCTTCCGATAAGATAGGATCCGATATAGTGCTCTTCTATCTTTTGATAGGATAGGATTCAGTTTAGTGCTCTTCTATCTTTTGATAGGTTAGAACTCAATATAGTGCACTTCTATCTTTTGATAGGATAAATCAGATCAACGCGTCAGGGACTGAAAAAGTATCTGCATCAAAGTCTTTATATGAATCTCACTATCTCGCATCAATAAAAACCTAGTACCTCAAGTTCCCATCATAACCTCAACTCGCATTCTATGTCACCTCTCATCCATTAGATAACTTAATTAAACTAGGCACCTCTAAGTCAATTCATTCTCTTACCCAAACAATAATCTCCCGAACAACATATATCCTTGCTTAGAATCAACTAAGCATACTATTAAAAACCAGGCAGATCATGCATCACACAATATCAGGAAATATTGAAATACCACAAAATATCACATAAGCAATTCAATAATAATAAATTCAATCAACCTCGGATAAGATAAAGTCATCCTAACATCGATAAACCTACAATCCCCGAATCCCCATTGGTTTTACATAAAAGGTTTCCAATGTGATTTTGGTCTTGTCGATTACTCGACTACTAGTAGGGTTTAGGTCACCCTACACAATTATTATAGAATATACTACTTATCGATTCCGATGGTAGATTGTTTCTTTTCCCCGCCTAAGTTACCACCGGAAACACGAATTCGATGATCATTGATATCCCGCCATGAGCTTGGATCATAGAAATTGGTTTCACCTGAGTTTGGATAATGAAAGTAAGGTTCATTACTAGATCATATAAATTGGTTTCACATTTTTAGGATTTTTCTACAATTTTCTAGAATTCTTTTAAGTTCTAGATCTAGGAATGGAAAAATATGATTCATGGAATAAACATGAGAAATAAATGAAGACAAAAGCTTAGATGATCAAGGATATGAGCTTTTACCTCTTGAAGATTGAAGAAATGAAGAAAATGATCAACCTTCACTAAGTTGAAAACTGGACAGCTTGAGGGTGTGATGGTATTGTGAGTGTATCGCACAATATACTCATCCAAAAATCACAAACTTTGTCTTGTTAGAAACATAAGAAGAAAAGGAAAAACTTTGGTGTTGAAGGTTTCATTTGGGTCGGATCATAACAGGGGTGAAAAGGGCCTTCTTTCTGCTGTTTCGTGTGTTACTGAGAATTCTGGGCAGTTTCGGTATTTTGAGCATATCTCCCAATCTACTTATCCGTTTTTGATGATCTTTAGCTTGTTACAAATAAGAGAGAAAGAGGAACAACTTTTTGGTTGAGAGTTTTCCGAGTTTCAGAAATGAAGAGGGTCATAGTTTCTGTGGAGATTCGGTGTTCTTATGAGTTTTGTAGCTTAGAGAAAATGGAGAAAACTTGGTGAGGAAGATGAAGAGAAGTGGGGAGAGGGCAGCTGCGGTTTTGAGTCTTTATATAGGCTTAAATTTAGGCTTTTTTTGGTTCCTTAGAGTCCAAATAATGGGTTTTGTGAATATCAAATTAATATATGATTAATCATAGTTAATAGTTAACTTAACTAAGGTTATTTTGGCTAATCATGGTTAATAATATGTGGCTCACATTTGATGGAGGTGTGTCTGATTTTGGGCTACACATAGTGACTTACCAATGAGTCACTGATCCTATCCGTTAGTGGTTCTCGGAAATTCCGTACGCAGCTCCGTCATTTACCCGAGTTCGGTTTTTGAGAGGAAAATAATGAAACGAAAGCAAAACGAAATATGTATGATTAAGTATATATGGATGTACTAATTTGAGGATATTTGGGAGGTTTACAACCATGTAAAATGAGTGGTTAAAAGTGCGTAGATGTGTCTGGTTAATACCCACGAAAGCTTGGGGGTATTTTGGTCTTTTCACCTAAAAGTCGTGATTACTAGCATTTAATGATCATAAATGCTTGGTGGCTCATCCTCCATGAGTCATCATGTATGACTCGTTGTACCGATCTCTTGACAGGTCTCTGCAGTTCCGTTTCCGACTATGTCGGTTTCTCGATTAGGGTTTTACGCCCATATAAAAGCGTAGTATTTCGTTTTCGACTGAAAATTTTCAAACTAACCAAACTCGTTGGAATAAATATAATATTTTATTTCTGATCAGAAATTTGGAAAGTAGACTTCCTCACGGAAAAAATATAAAAATATAAAAATTTCAATTTTAGGGCCAAATTAGGGTTTTCTGTCAGTATAAAATCATACTGTCAGTTAAAAAACATAGACCGATTTTCGTCTGAGTTTTAAACCCAAAATTTCACGTAACCTAATACCATAAGAGAGACTATGAATATGGTTTTATTTTATTTAAAAATCACTTTCTAACTCTCATTAAAATATACTTAATTATATTTTAACCGGTTAAACAGCGTAATTAAAAATCATGCTGCTATAAGCTTCAGCTCTTGCATCTTCAATGGTCATTAAGAAATATCCGCTTAGAGATAGCATTAAATGCTAGGATCCGTTGAGTCTGATAACTTGATATGTGATCTTTAGAAAATCACTCTTGGTTATCAGAAAGCTCGAAATGGTTCTGTCACTTCTCTGTTGTACTCGAAAGTTGTCTTTTGTCTTTCCTTCTTGGTACTTTAATCAACTTTACAATAGTTTGTGTTAGAGTACAAAGTATTTGTGTAATCGAAGGTACTATGTTTCTCTTACCAAGAAACAAAGTGTAAACAATTTTAAATAAAATAGGAAAAAGACATGGAAACATTCGAATTTAAATAAACAATCATTTGAAATAAATTCACTGACTAGACGGGTTCACAAGAGGTACGTCTTTGGACGTGCATTTTCAACATAAAACATAGAGCAACTAGGTAGTCTACTGATATCTCGTCTAGTAGTTCTACTGGGTAGACTAGTGAAGTTGACACAGGGAAACATAAGAAGGAGGGTTGAATTGTGTTTCTTAACAGATTTTCGAAAAAAGCCTTTACTCAAACCTTTTACAAGCAAAACAATAAAAAACAACACACAAATAGAAAAATTGAAGAGTTAATAAACTCAGATTCAGAACCCCAGAGTTAGTATAAACACAAACTGTAAAAGATAAGGGTTTAGAAGATTCACACAAGTGTTATATCCTGGTTCACACTCTTCCAACCAAGAGCTATGTCCAGTCCCTTCTACCTGAAGGTTTTATCCACTATTCTCCAAATAGATTACAAGTATTCAACACCTCTTCAGGCTACAAGTATTCTTTCTCTACCAACCTCTTTAGGCTCTAACTCTAACAAAGAGGTTTTCAACTTTGATCTAAGAACTCACTATGTGTGAGGATTTGAAAGTTTAAGATCAACAAGATTTACACGTAAACTTGTTTTACAATTTCAACAGAGTTTTTGCTTTAGGATATCAATGCTTGTGTTACTTCTATATATTTCCTTGTATGTCTATATATCTTCTTGAAGTTCTTCATGTATATATAGCTGAAGTGCTTCTCTGTCTTGATCTTCTTCAACGGTCTTCAAATTGTATCCGTTTAGACTTAGCATTAAATGCTTGGATCCATTGAGACTAGTAACTTGATATGCTTCACTGAGAAGTGTTTTTTATTATAAGAGGAATGCTCAAAGTAGAACTGTCACTTCTTTGTTGTACCAAAGGTTGCTTTCTGACTTTCCTTCTTTGTACTTGACTTGATCTTTACAACAATGTAGTTGATATAGTACAAATGTTTATGGTTTCGATGGTAAGAAGTTCTTCTATCCAAGAGATAAAGATTTTATACAATAGAACCAACAAGGGTAAAAGACATATATTCTTTGAATTAAATAAGCAATCATTTGAAATAAATACGTTTAAGCTTAGATGGGTTCACGTTTTAAAACTAGTGGACGCGTAGGTCTTTGGACGTGCAAGATTTACTTATCAGTGAGACGGGCTCGTCTATTGATAGTTCGTCTACAGACTTTTCGCCTAGTTCAGAGAGATGGACGTGCTATACTTAATAGCTTAAGAGCTCGTCTGTTGATGTGGCGTATAGTGAAACTACTCTGTCTATCAAGTCTTTGCACTTGCTATATTTCAATGTCTCGTCTACTTAGTATCACGTCTACCTTAGTTAATTCTAAGACCTCATCTATTCTTATTTTAACGATCTCGTCTACCATAAAGCTAAAGACTCAGAATTTTACCAAGAGTTGTAGACTAGTCTAGAGCTTTGAAATAGAATCCGATAGATTCCATACTTTAAATTTAAGTTCCTATGACTTGTATAAATCAAGTAATCCCTGCATACTTATAACAAACAAGTTAGATCTTTGACAATACTTTGCCATACAAATTTGACCTTTTTATTAACATCAGAGTCGTAATCTTCGAAAAAAGTACAATGCAAATAAAATATAACTAAGAGGTTTAGTGTAGAGGGTTTGTTAGTTTAAAATTTATTATATTTGTTTATTAAAATTTATTAACTTAATAACTTAATTTTATTCTCTCCTTCTCTGGAAGTCCAACTTCCTCCTCCAAATCAGAGTCGTAATCTTCGACACTCTCATTTGCGGTGAAAGCACGATATCTCTCTGATACCATGTTACCAACCACGGGATCATAGAGATGAAGATCAACTTCATAGGAGAAGTAGTTCTTGGAAGCTTGAAAGCTTGCAAGTGAGAAAGATTTCTCAAATGGTATCATATTGAAAAAGATGATGAATTGTGTACATTGTGCTCTTATTTATAGAGCTCATTATCCTAACTTCCTAACCAACTAACTAATCATGTATTCTATTACCTTTGCCATCTCTACGAAGGATGTGCCCATACCCTTACAATAATCATCATTGCTTTCTCCTTGAGGGACGCCCTTTGACATTGCATCACATTAGGCCAATCTGCCATCGCTACAAGTTAGGCCCTTTGCCATCTTCTCGAAGGAGGTATCTCAAACGATTATCTCTCCTCAAGGGAGATAACCAAACACATACATATTACCATACAACCATACAATCATTCCAAAAATAACTTCAATACATAACATCATATCATATGGATTAATATTCATCAAGTTCATATCAAAACAACACTAAGACATCACATATATATCATAAAAGACATATAAATAATAATAATAATAATAATCACATAACCCATTATATAAATATTCAATCTCATAATAATTAATCTTCAATAAAACATCAATTTCATTTTAAGGACAACCCCAAATAATTACTCTTCAATTTCATACTTAAACCCTTTAAAATCTATACCATGTAAGTTTAAGAAAATGGTGTTTACTTACTTCTCGTAGACCTCCAAAACGATCTAAAAATTATCTATGACCAAAGCTAGTCTTGTAATAAAAATTCTTGATTTGTAGTCCACCTGAGAAAATGTTATACGATCTTATGAGTGGACTACCCGACAGAAGCTAGACAAGAGTAGTTATGTAGACTACTCGATAAAAGCAAGTAAAGTTATACTAGTTGTTAGAACCAAAATGGTTTTAGATTAAAATAATCTCTTAAGTTAGATGTTTGACAATTCATGCATCAATGCATATGTTTATAAACGGATGGATTTTAAATTAAGAATTCCCTATCAGAAGGAGAATATGGACCTGCTTTCAGAGGCCAGCTAGATTGTAAGCTGAAAATAGTTGTTAAGCAACATCAAATCACAAGCTTCCAGGAAGAGAAGGTGCTCATGTCAGAAGTCCAATCACTCACAAATGCTAGACACATGAAAATGTGATCATGCTGCTGGGTTCATGTATACGAGAAAGCCAATTGCTGATTATATATGAGCATGCATGCAACGGTTCACTTGACCAGTACTTATCAAGTAAGGATAAATCTGTGAATGCTACATTTAGAACTTATTATTATAAGTGAGATTTGAGTACTAAGTAAATGGATTTGTGTAACACCCCGATTTTTCTGTTTTTCTATAATCTGTGTTTATGTATGTGTGTGCATGTTTAATATTTTAAATTTGAGAAATTATCTTAATAAACCAAAATTATTTTCATAATTTATTTTATTGCAGGAAGCTACTATTTAAAAGTCCGGTTGAAATTTCAAACGAATATGGTTTGCGTTTTCACTGTCAGTAAGACTTTACTGACCCGAAAAATGGATTTCGATTCGTAAAATAAAATTTTAATTTTTCCTAACTCAATTATAACCGTTTCCATGATTTTAGAAATTTTCTTCTATAAATGTTTCAATATAAATTTTTTGGGTAGAAAAATTAACAAAGGAAAATACGATTGGTTTTCACAGTCGGGAAATTAATGGAACCATAACGAAACAATTAAATTTAAAATATATTAAATGCAGATTTGAAGAGACTTGATTTGATTTGAATAGTATTTTCATTTATTTCACACCATCATAACCTTACACATAATTAATTCTTTTAATGTTACAAGTAACCATTACTTTATATAAAACCAATTTTTATTTTAATAAAAAAATTGGAAAGACCCTATCTTTTTCTTCCTTCCAGCAGCGTCCCCCGCTCCCCCTCTCTATAAATACTCATTCCCCATCCCGTTCTTCACTTTTCCCATCCTCTCTCAAACTCACTCACTCACACTTGCCTTTTTTTTTTCTACTCACAGACTCACTCATTCTTCATCATCATGCTCTTGAAGAGATCAAGACCTTGATCATCTTCAACTTCTCATCATCACCAAGGGTATACCTCTTTCTCTCTAATCTTTTTTTTTCTCAAATTCTTACTCTTTCTCCACATGCATGTCATTCATTCAAGTAGCATGTTTATGATCTTTAGAAAAAACAAATTCAAGAAAAAAAAACCTTTAGAAAAAACTTGGTATATATTATTAGTAAGCCTAGAGTGATGGGTTGTGGATAATTCTAGAGTGAAGATATATAATAACTTGGTATATATGGATAAACATGGGTAAAATGTAATTCTGGTAGTATGATATACATTTATTAGTAAGCCTATAACTATTTATTCAAAACGTGTTTCTGAAAACTAGATACATATTTGGAAAGAAGACTTCTGGAGCTTTAATTTGATATATAATATGTAAGTATTTGGATAAGATTTACTAGGTCAAAAACACCTGTCAAAGTAGAACCAAATTTTGTCTGCTAAAATATGAACATCGTTGGTTGCATGGTGATTTTAAATATGATTTTGAAAGTTAAAAACTTTTATATAATTTTTTGGGTTAATACTGAAGTATATATAAAGTTTGGTTGAGGATTTTAGATTTTTACATGTATATATAAAGAGAAACAATTTCATAAATTTATATGTTGGTGAACTTGGATTTCTAGAAAATTATGTACAATCAAAGACAGTGCGTGATTTTTAATAAATTAATGCCTTCGAATTTTAATATGGGACCAACTGAAATGTGTTTATATGTGAGTTGGGTATCTTCAATTAAATTTTCAAAAATTTTAAGGGTCATTTGAGTGATCATTCACAATTTAAACTCACTGCTGTTCTGAAAATGGTTTTATAAAAGAGTTCACCCTAATTTTTGAATGAAAAATATGATTTTAAAAAATAATTTCTTTTGACATGGTCAAGTAAAGATTTTTGGTATAAAATGGACTATAAGCAAGTGTTAAAGTAAATATATAAAAATAAAGGATATATATATATATATATATATATATATATATATATATATATATATATATATAAGTAAGTTTTGGACAAAACGTAATCCAAGAATTTGTAAAAATTGGACATTTATAGCATCATTTTTCTAGCCATGGCCTAACCTATGCTTAGAAAGACAAGACGACTTTGTTTTTTTAATTTAAGTCGTTCGCTTAATTCTTAGACTTGGGCACGTTGTGGACAAAGGAAGTTCGCTCTGGGCAACACGAAAACAAAGACTTGTCTACCCGTCAAATCAGGTAAGGGGAGAAAGTCTGAGGGGTATTTATTTATGATGACTATATGTCATGTGTGTTTGTTTTGATGTGTTTACTAGTTGTTGTTGTTGTTGTGTCTGTTTTGGTTGAATTTTTAGTTCATGACGTGCTGATGATTTATGAAAAATATGAATGTCATTTATATATGTTGAAGTTGTTGTATATATGTTGACGATTCATGAAAATATGCATGTTGCTTATATATGTTTGTTAAACTCAATGACTTAGAGATTTTGATATATGACAAATACAACTTAATGTGTATGCAAGTGTTTTAGTGTCAAATTGTAAAGACAGGTATCAAGCAGTAATCAACAAGTTCAGTGAGCAAAGACAAGGAAAATATTCAAGGAAGAACTTGAAGGAATCGAAAGAGCTACTTGGAGGAGTCAAAGAGCAAAGACAGAGATCAAAGGAATCATCAAGACAAAAGCTTAACGGAGAAATTAGATTTAAGTCTTAGATGATTTGTAAGATAAAGAAATCTCTTAGTCACAAAGAAGTTCATCAAAAAGATGCATGAAGAAAATCATTTTTCATAACCTGCATTAAAAGAAATAAGTTTTCGTTAATGAAAATGATTTTTGGAAATAAGATTTCATAAGAAGCACTCGTCCAACACAAGTGATAGAAGCGCACGTCTAACCAAAGTGATAGGCGCTCGTCCAACACAAGTGACAGAAGCGCTCGTCCAAAACAAGTGACAGAAGCGCTCGTGCACTAAAGTGATAGAAGCGGACATCCACTAAAGTGATACAAGCACTCGTCCACTAAAGTGACACAAGCGGTCGTCCACTAAAGTGACACAAGCGCTCGTCCACTAAAGTGATACAAGCGATCGTCCACTAAAGTGACAGAAGTGCTCGTCCACTAAAGTGATACAAGCGCTCGTGCACTAAAGTGACAGAAGTGCTCGTCCACACAAGTGACAGAAGCGCACGTCCTCACAAGTCTCTGGACTTGCTAAGTCCTTAATGAGAGTATCCGTCCAATGACATGGCATATGGAGCTCGTCTACTAGCTCGTCCGATGTAAAATCTTAATTCAAAATGGTTAGACGCACGCGCTTATTTTTAAGATGGACGCGAATTCTATAAGAACTGATGTAGAATCTTATTTCAAGAACCAGAATCTAGAAAATAAATTTTGTTATCAAACCCAAATCGGTTTTGATTGATCCCAACGACTATAGCTTGCTTTCTATATAAAGAGGGATCAAAGGAACACTTTCATAAGAACGATATCAAATCAACAAATACAATACACATATCATTCATCATCTTTCTTGAGCTTATTGTGAAAAGAGTGTTTCGTTCTCATAAGTGCTTCAATTTGTTTATCTGACTATTGAGAGTTAGGAATCAATTTTTTGTTTTACTTTTCGATTGTAAAGAGAGAGGGAGTCTCTCTGAGTTATTAGGGTGAGGTATCCCTAAGGAAGAACATTGAGGTTCTTCACAAGAGTGTGGTATCTCGAGGTGAAGGAGTGCTTTGTGGTGTAAAGGTTTTTCAAGCTACCCGGCTAAAGCTTGTTGTGTTAGTGTGTGAAAACCCACAGGCGGAGTGGGAACTGGATGTAGGTCACAGTGGAGGTGACTGAACCAGGATAAATCTGGTTGTGTAGTATCTCTAAACTCAAACTCCTTTACTTTATGTTTATGATCAAGAACCTGTGATTTTGATGTTTAAAGTTCAATATAATTTCTGTTCTTGATCTGTATAAACTGTATTGAAACCTAAGACTGATTGTAATCAAGATTGTGTTATCTGCGTTCAAAACTGAGTTGATCAAAACCATTCTTGATTGTTGAAATTGAACTAATCACTGAAACTGAAACCTGCAAGTTTGTTCTTGATTTTTAATGCTTGTATCTGAAACTTGCATAACTTGTTCTTAATCTTTAAAGACTTAATCAGTTTCTGCATTTTGTTACTATTGATTTTTGAACCTGAACCTATTCTGTGATCTATTAATTCTGAATCAATCTTTCTTATCCTCATCACCTTCAATTCAAGATTTTATATAAACCCTTCATTGATTTTGTAAAAGATCCTGAGGCCACAAATCTGAAAACTAAAGTTTTGTGAAAATTTTTTAAGAGGGAGATATTTTAAGAAAACTCAATTCACTCCACCTCTTGAGTCGTTGAAGCCAAAACAACATTTGGCATCAGAGCTAAACTCTTAAGTTTGGCTTAACAGCTATAAGAGTATGCATTCCAATGACTGTTTGAATGAAGGGGCTTCCCTTGCACGCCCTCCTGTCTTCAATGGATCTGAGTATATCTATTAGAAGGAAAGAATGGTAATCTTTCTTGAGGCAGCAGGTGTTGACATATGGGATGCAGTAGAAAATGGACCGTTTGTCCCTTATACTGTAGATGCTAATGGTGCTCCAAGAAATAAGCCCAAAACTGAATGGAATGAGGATGATAAGAAAATAGTTCAATATAATGCGCGTGCTAAGAATATTATAACATCTCCTTTAAGCCGTGATGAGTTTTTCCTGGTTTCAAATTGCAAATCAGCAAAGGAGATGTGGGATACATTGCAAGTAACATATGAAGGAACCACAGATGTCAAAAGAGCAAGAATGAACACCCTCACACATGAATGAGTTATTTCGCATGAATCGAGGAGAACCAATGGAGGTTATGCAAAAGAGATTCACACACATTGTAAATCAATTGGCTGCACTTGGAAAGACAATCTCTAATGAAGATCAAGTTAACAAAGTCATGAGATGCTTGAGCAGGGAATGACAACCTAAAGTCACTGCAATCTCAAAATCTAGAGACCTCTCATCAATGACCATTGCCACATTGTTCGTAAAATTGCAAGAACATGAATTGGAGTTGAACAGACTGAATGAGAGTGAAGAAACTGATAAAAGAAAGAAGGGATTGGCTCTGAAATCACAAGTCAGAGAAGTAGAAGACAATGATGATGATAATACAGAACAAGAGGCTGAATCTGAAGAAGAGATGGGAATGCTAGTTAGAAATTTCAAGAAGTTCCTGAAGAAGAAAGGCAACTTCAAAAGAAAGCGATCCACTTTTCAAAGGAGAAATTTCAGCAAAGGTGACAACTCTTCCAACAACATCACATGCTATGAATGTGGAAAGATTGGCCACATGAAGCTTGACTGTCCAAAGCTACAAAAGAAGGACAAAACTGAAAAATTTGAGTCAAAGGACAAGAAGTGGAAAAAGCCAAGAAAGGCCTACATTGCTTGGGATGATAATGATCTAGAATCCACTAAAGAATCTGAATCTGAGGAGGCAAACATGTGTTTGATGTCTAGCAATCATAGTGATTCAGAAAGTGAAGTAAGTTCTAATTATCAACCTTCTTATGATGAATTGTAAAATGGTTTTGAAGAACTTCATAAAGAATCCATTAGACTTGCTAGATTGCTAATTAATTCTAAGAAAACTATCACATGCCTATAAGAGAAAAATTCCGTTTTAAACCAAGAGCTAGATAAATTAAAAACATAAAATTGTGCTGTAAAAGAAAGATTGGCTACTGTTTTGGAACCACCTATATGCTCTAATTGTTCTAAGTGTTATACATTTATAAAGAAGTTGAAAAACTGAAAAATGACCTAGCCAAGTTCACAAATGGTAGAGATAACTTGAATGCTTTATTAGGACATCAAAAGTGTGTTTATGATAAGGCTGTAATAGGCTATAAATCGAAGATACATGAGAAATCTTTCAAGAAATTTTTTGTTGCACTTAAGACATCAAACACACCATTTGTTAAATGCAATTTTTGTGCTAGATAAGGTCACACCAACTTCTACATGTCAATACAGAAAATCAGCATACAATAAATCTAAGTATATATAGGTTCCTAAAGGAACTATTGCTGCAACTAACTCAAAAGGTGTTTTCTGGAATTTGAGAAATAATCATTCATTGCAGATAAGGCAAATATGGGTTCCATAAGGAAATTTATCATACTCTAACCATGAAGGACCCAAGAAAAGTTAGGTACCTAGAACACAAACATGATTCTGTTTTGTAGGTGTGGTGGAAGGTCAAGAGCAAAAATTTGAATCATGACATAGAGCCTTCTCCAATCACAAAATGGGATTTTAGGAATAAACTAGATGAAAATGGTATAATTGTAAGAAATAAGGCTAGATTGGTAGCCAAAGGGTATAACCAAGATGAAGGCATAGATTATGATGAAACATATGCACCTGTAGCAAGATTAGAAGCTATACGAATGCTACTTTGTTATGCTTGCATAATGGAATTTAAATTGTATCAAATGGATGTTAAGAGTGCTTTCTTAAATGGATTTATACAAGAGGAAGTGTATGTTGGTCAATCGCCTGATTTTGAGAATAATGAATTGCCTAACCATGTTTGTAAACTGTCTAAAGCACTATATGGCTTAAAGCAAGCTCCTAGAGCTTGGTATGAAAGGTTAAGTATTTTTCTCATTGAAAAAGGATTTAAAAGAGGTATAGTTGACACAATTTTGTTCACTAAGAAAAAGGCACACAACATTTTACTTGTACAAATATATGTGGATGATATAATTTTTGGTGCCACTAATGAGCATTTGTGCAATGAGTTTGCAAGTCTTATACAGAGTGAGTTTGAAATGTCAATGATGGGTGAGCTGAACTTTTTCCTTGGACTGCAAATAAATCAAACTAATAATGGAATCTTTGTTAGCCAAACCAAGTACTGCAATGAGTTGATCAAGAAGTTTGGCATGACAGATGCTAAGGAGATGGCTACTCTAATGAGTACCTCCTGTTATCTGGACAAGGATGAGCAAGGTAAACCTATTGATGTTTCTAAATTCAAAGGTATGATAGGCTCACTACTTTATCTTACTGCTAGTAGGCCAGATATCATGTTTAGTGTATGCATATGTGCTAGGTATCAAGCAAATCCAAAAGAATCACACTTAACAGCAGTTAAAAGGATAATTAATTATCTGTTAGGAACAAAAGACATGGGATTATGGTATCCCAAGGGAGCTACATGTACTCTAATTAGCTATTCAGACTCTGATTTTGCTGGTTGTACACTAGATAGAAAGAGTGCTAGTGGAACTTGCCATTTACTAGGAAACTCATTAGTATCATGGTTCAGTAAGAAACAATCTAGTGTGGCTTTATCCACTGTAGATGCTAAATATGTAGCAGCTGGTAGCTGTTGTGCACAAGTTTTATGGATGAAACAACAATTAGTTGATTATGGTGTGCAACTAAACCAAGTTCCTATTAGATGTGACAATACAAGTGCAATTAACCTAACTAAGAATCCCATAATGCACTCCAGAACTAAACACATAGAAATCAGACATCATTTCATTAGAGACCATATACAAAGTAGAGAAATTGATATTGAATATGTTGATACAACTAAGCAACTTGCTTATATTTTTACCAAGCCCTTGAACAAGGAAAGCTTCTTTTTCATTAGAAGAGAATTGGGCATAATTGATCAATCCTATATCTAATCTCTAAAGAAACTATTTATATGACTGTATCTTTGTGTAAAAATGCTCTGATTCTTGTATGATTTGATTTGACCCTACACCTATCCCTCAATCATGAACAATTTTATATGGTATGTTTGAATGTTTAAATGCTTACCTTCTCTATTGCTTTGAATGTTTCTTTTCTTTACCTTTTTGATAATACCAAAAGGGGGAGGAAAAAGTATGATATAGAGAAAGGGGATAATAACAAATTATACATGAAAAAAAGTATGATATAGAGAAAAGGGATAATAACGAATTATACATGCATATGTTGAGGGGGAGCTTAAAATCTTACATGATTAATGGAGAGTAAATCAATGCTCTATTAATATTTTTTTACTCTGATATACTTCTGCTTTGGCTGCTCTGATACCATGATATAAATCTATCAAAAACACTTAGCATCTGCTATACTTACACTCTGATCTTATAGTTTGTTAAAAGGTTTGTCATAATCAAAAAGGAGGAGATTATTAGACTCAATGACTTAGAGATTTTGATATATGACAAATACAACTTAATGTGTATGCAAGTGTTTTAGTGTCAAATTGTAAAGACAGGTATCAAGCTGTAATCAACAAGTTCAGTGACCAAAGACAAGCAAAATATTCAAGGAAGAACTTGAAGGAATCGAAAGAGCTACATAGAGGAGTCAAAGAGCACAGGCAGAGATCAAAGGAATCATCAAGACAAAAGCTTAACGGAGAAAATAGATTTAAGTCTTAGATGATTTGTAAGATAAAGAAATCTCTTAGTCACAAAGAAGTTCATCAAAAAGATGCATGAAGAAAATCATTTTTCATAACATGCATTAAAAGGAATAAGTTTTCGTTAATGAAAATGACTTTTGGAAATAAGATTTCATAAGAAGCACTCGTCCAACACAATTTATAGAAGCGCACGTCCAACACAAGTGATAGAAGAACTCGTCCAACACAAGTGACAGAAGCGTCATCCACTGGAGTGATAGAAGCGGACGTCCACTAAAATGATACAAGCGCTCGTCCACTAAAGTGACACAAGCGCAATAAAGTGACACAAGCGCTCGTCCACTAAAGTGGCAGAAGTGCTCATCCACTAAAGTGATACAAGCGCTCGTCCAGTAAAGTGACAGAAGTGCTCACCCACTAAAGTGATACAAGCGCTCGTCCATTAAAGTGACAGAAGTGCTCGTCCAAACAAGTGCCAGAAGCGTACGTCCACACAAGTCTTTGGACTTTCTAAGTCCTTAATGAGAGTATCCATCCAATGACATGGCATATGGAGCTAGCTCGTCTACTAGCTCGTCCGATGTAAAATCTTAATTCAAAATGGCTAGACGCACATGCTTATTTTCAAGATGGATGCGAATTCTATAAGAACTGATGTAGAATCTCATTTCAAGAACCAGAATTAAGAAAACATATTCTGTTATCAAACCCAAATCGGTTTTGATTGATCCCAACGAATATAACTTGCTTTCTATATAAAGAGGGATCAAAGGAACACTTTCATAAGAACGATATCAAATCAACAAATACAATACACATATCATTCATCATCTTTCTTGAGCTTATTGTGAAAAGAGTGTTTCGTTCTCATAAGTGCTTCAATTTGTTTATCTGACTATTGAGAGTTAGGAATCAATTTTTTGTTTTACTTTTCGATTGTAAAGAGAGAGGGAGTCTCTCTGAGTGATTAGGGTGAGGTATCCCTAAGGAAGAACATTGAGGCTCTTCACGAGAGTGTGGTATCTCGAGGTGAAGGAGTGCTCTATGGTGTAAAGGTTTTTCAAGCTACCTGGCTAAAGCTTGTTGTTTTAGTGTATGAAAACCCACAGGTGGAGTGGGGACTAGATATAGGTCACAGTGGAGGCGACTGAACCAGGATAAATCTGGTTGTGTAGTATCTCTAAACTCAAACTCCTTTATTTTATGTTTATGATCAAGAACCTGTGATTTTGATGTTTAAAGTTCAATATAATTTCTATTCTTGATATGTATAAACTGTATTGAAACCTGAGACTGATTGTAATCGAGATTATGTTATCTGTGTTCAAAACTGAGTTGATCAAAACCATTCTTGATTGCTGAAACTGAACTAATCACTGAAACTGAAACCTGCAAGTTTGTTCTTGATTGTTAATGCTTGTATCTGAAACTTGCATAACTTTTTCTTAATCTTTAAAGGCTTAATCAGTTTCTGCATTTTGTTATTATCGAGTTTCGAACAAGAACCTATTTTGTGATCTATTAATTCTGAATCAATCTTTCTTATCATCATCATCTTCAATTCAAGATTTTATATAAACCCTTCATTGATTTTGTAAAAGATCCTGAGGCCACAAATATGAAAACTAAAGTTTTGTGAAAAGATTTTAAGAGGGAAATATTTTAAGAAAACTCAATTCACCCCCCCTCTTGAGTCGTTGAAGCCAAAACAACAATATTGAAGTTGTTGCATATGTGTTGATGGTTTATGAAAATATGCATGTTGCTTATATATGTTGAAGTTGTGGTATAAGTATTGAAGTTGTCGTATGGAAGCCTAACCATTGGTTAGAGCTCAAATAATAAAGATAAAAACTTTAAGAAAATATTTATAAAGAAAATCACAAGTAAGGATTTCTTTTAACAAGGTTTTTGATAAAAAGGGGGAGTTAAGTAATTTTAATGAGTGGTGGAAATTTTAGAACAAATTTTTTTTATATAAATAAAATTCAATGGCAAAGTTTAAGTAATTTTATACAAAAAGATAACTAATTTCTTTGAAAATGTTTTGAAGAAAACAAAGGTTTATTTTATAATCGAAAAGAATTTATTTGGAGGTTTCAAATGTTTTAGGAAAAAGAAGAATTTTAAATAAAATGGTTTTATGAAAATAGAATGGATTTTCCAAGAACTTAAAGTCTTAAAACAAAAGAATTTCAAACGAAAAGTTTTTATTTAAAGAGATTTTATTCAAAAAGTAATGTCCGATAACTTGGATAAGTTACGGAAAATTTCGGTTTTGTATTTGTTTTTCACTGAACCAAAAATAACATTGAAAAGTGAACATAGTAACCAAGACGTTGGGATACTAAATCTATAACACGTGGATCCATGATCCATATCACAATGCTGTGGACTGTGTGTCCTATATATGATGCTGTGGACTGTGTGTCCTATATATGCTATTGCGGACTGTGTGTCCTATACATGCTGCTGTGGACTGTGTGTCCTATATACATTGATATGGACCATGTGTCCTATAAACATTGTGATAAACGTGGAAATTGGAGTAAAAAGGGTAAATACTGTTTTTCTACGACCACAAAGTTCTAGACTAGTGCACGGGTCTAGGGCTGTTGTGATTAGACACTCGGACTTTAACGTCCTGTGTTGACAATAAAAGCTTTAAGACATTTAAAATTCACGGGTGGTCGCGAGCCTTAAGCCTCAACAAGGAAAGAATGAAATACAAAGAAAAGCTGTAAGAAGATAATGATTTTACATGCATTTGGCAGACGTGCCCAAAATGTTTTGTGTGAATGCCTCGAAGGGAGAGGTATCTTGTAACATCCTATCTTTCGTGAATAAAAATTAGATATTTTAATTAGATGGGAATGAGGGTTAGATAAATCTAAAATTATTTAAGAATCCAACCACATATGCAAGTTCAAAATAAAATTCAAGTAACTCAAAATTTTTAATAGGCAAGCACCTTAATTTAAATCCTTAATTAAGGTGATTTATCATTAACAAAATTAAAATATATAATTAGACATAGATATTGATATTAATTATAGCTAGATAATTATAGTCAATTTACTTATGTTTTACTCATCATAATTAATTAGCACTAGTCTTAATTAATTATGACCTAGTTACAAGTTTAACCTAATTAAATTAACTAACTTAATTTTTAATTTTTATTTTATTTTTATATATGAGCAAGTAGCCACTACAACAGATTATAAATTTAATAGCACACATTCAATAGCGTTTCTCACTGAAACGCTACTGAAAAGGAGGTGGAAGACATTTAGTAGCGCTTCCTTAACGAAGCGCTATTATACATTTTAGGAATAAACAGTGTTTCCTTAAGGAAACGCTATTAAAAGTTGATGAGTAGGAATAGATAGCGCTTTCTTAAAGAAGCGTTATCGTAGGTTAAGAATTGACAACGCTTATTCAAGGAAGCGCTATCTATTGCTAACCTACTGTAGGGCTCACCTGAGAAAGCGCTATCTATTTCTTTTGTTCAAAGGAGGGGAGAGGAGGGATTTTAATGGAGGGGAGGGGAGGGATTTTAGTTAGACATTGTGTTTGGTTGAGAGGGGGAGGGGATGGGAAATATCACATTTCATGTTTGGTTTAGGAGGGGAGGGGAGAGATTTTAAAATAACTTTACTTTTAAACCTTATAATTATTTATTTAAAAATAGAAAAGTGGGGATATTTTAGTCAATATGCATGAAATATTTTCAAATCTCTTCCCTCCCATCCAAATATCCCAAATATTTGAGGGGGGCTAAAATGGACAGGAGGGATTTTTCTCCCCTACCCTCCTAAAATTTGAACCAAACGCAAAAAATTTAAAATATCCCCTCCCCTCCATTCCCATCCAACCCAACAATACCTAAAAATTAAACTTCCCTCTCCACCACTTTTTCCTCACTCTCAAACAACAGACTTCGCGCGACCTTTATCTCCTCGGTCACTCTCATAGCATGCCCTAACTTTCCACCGTCATTAGCAACACTGCTCCCTCACTGCCCGAGCGTCGTCTCCCTCATTCCGCGTCCACTGCTCCGTCTCCCTCACTGCTCACTGTTCGAGCCTCTGTCCAGCGACACGACAAAGCATCACTTCTCTTCCCTTCCTCTACACTGAAGTCATGGGACCATTTGCTGCCACCACCTATACGTCGTCGGTTCGTCGTGGTTGCTACCGTCACCACCAACAAACAACTCCACCAGGTTCTCAATGTCTTTTTCTTCTTATATGAAATTATATGAAAAATATATATTTGGTGGGTTTTACTGTTCTTAATTGTGTTTCAATGCTAAGACAGTGAAACAATTAAAACTTCTTTGTACCTGTAAAAAATGGAAGACATTGGTGAGAAAGAGGATTATTTGCTATGTTAGAAATATGAAATAAACATAGAGGAACAGAGAAATAAAAAATTCGAAACAGAACTTGAACAAAGAATTGACAATTTCGAGAGTTATTACAGAATTAAAGAAAGCAAGGTTTGGTCACAGTTGAAAAAGTCATTACCCTATCATCAATTGAAATGCATTCCATTCAAGTATGGAAACTGTTATCCACTGGAAAACCTTTTTTTTTTGGGTGATTTTTGGTAGATTTTTTTGGTGAATACTGGAAAAGCTTTATAAGAAAGCTTTGACTCTAGAAAAGTATTTAGATTATACAAAATGACAAGTAAGTCCAAGTGCAAATTCTGTGTGGAGATGGCATTGCAGATAGCTGATATTAATCCCAACATCTAGTCAAACATGTGATGACCCCTAGTGTTGCCACAATAATCGAGCACTTAATGTTCATAAACTTTTCACTTCCAATATCAACACCAAAACAAGCCTCAGACACTACAAATCCACCTGGTCCCACCAATTTTAGGGCAATCGTATCAGCTGCAATAGAAGAATTCCCATGAGCAATATTTGCAAAAGGACCCGCATTGAAGACTGATAAGTTATTTGGCTTATTTACACTTGGTAGGATGTGAGACTTCAATTATCTGTGATTCAGTCATTTCAATTATTTGGCTTATATAGTGTTTGGCTTGACTAATTGATGATATGCTTTGCCTATGTATCTATATAAAAAAAAAGGTATACTTTGCCTATAATCTTTGCAAAAATCTGTATGAGGTGTGGTTGGCATATAGGCTTTGGCATTTGAGCTGTTGTAGAATCTGTTAGCCTGCCTCTGAGTCTCTGTACACTTAGACAAATATATATCAAGCTTTTTATTTTATTTATTATATCGTGACTTGTTGTAAGGTTATTGACTTGATAATTTTGAAACTATTGATGATTAATATATGATAATGTTTTTCAAATTTTCTCATTTCAATTTTCATGCCATGGAGGTGGAAAGTATGTAATATGATAAATAGGCAGAACTATAGAAAAAGAGTTAACAATCTTGGTCTGATATAATATATGATAAGGAATAGTGGAGGAGGGTCTATTGACAAAACAGTAAGGTGCTCAAATAACTATAAGAAATATATATGAAATTTTTTGGCTAAGCTGCACAAGTTGGTCAAGTTCAAGTGAGATCATTCAAGAACGTTCTTCTATATGCATTGTCCCTTAATGTTTTCAATAATATAATCCTATAAAAATTGTATCCGTAAAGAACCACGGGTATCACAATCTAATCTTTTTCTTCTTATGGTACATAAATCAAGTATAATGTGTTGCCTAATTTTGTATAATGTATATCTTTTTAAATTTATTTTCACCATTTACTCTGAAAAATATGGTGTTAAATAGGCCTTATATCCTTCCTAACTAGCTAATGGATGTTCATATAAGGCATGGCTCACGAGCACTTGAGGTTGATCTTCTGCCGTATGTAGCTGCTCATGCATACTTGTATGTTGTTAACTATCATGTAGAAGAATCAAAGATTGTTGCCTTGTACAAATCCTATATATTTTCCGAATGTATTATCTCTCTTACAAAATTATATATTATATTATATTATGCACTTTGGGGGATTCAATCAATGGAAAGCTTGTGATAACAGATGAATAAGTATATACTAGTGCTATGGTGAGTGGTGACTATACACTAGTAGTCAGAACATATGTCCCATGCTAAATATCTGAATGTCCCCTTTCTTATTTATCCGGTATGTCTATGTTAGCACATGTTGTCGTTTAGCAGATGTAGCTTTCTCAGTCTTAACCAGAAATGTTAGCTTCTTCCACTTTTAGGTTTTAAATGGATATTATTAGGTGACAACAACCTTTGTTTGTACTGGATCAAACTTTTGGTAAAGTTTAATTACTTACTAGCTGATTTCATTATGTTGGGATATTTAAGATATTTGACGCCTGATAAAATGGCTTCTACTTTCCTATGCCAAAATTCAGAAGCAAAGGCAGCTATTTTTTATTTTTTATTTTTTTAGTATAGAGAATATTTACCTAGTTATCATGCCCTTGGCATCGGTCAACCTATTGCCAGAATGTGATAGGATGAGGGAAAAACAGGTGTATGATTTAGCATAAAACCTTAGATCTGTTTCTCAAATTGATATTACAATTATATCATATAAGATTGCATCAAGACATTTCACATGTTATTTCAATAATTAATGTCAATTAACAAGGGCCCAAAGTGATGAGTATTGGGTTTAAAGGTATTTATTATTAGAGTACATTTGGGTTTATATCATTTTCGCTGTAGTTGATTTCCTCTGTCTATATCTTGCTGGCACTCATCCTTGACTTATCAAATGGTCTTTCCATCCTCGTTTGTGGTGTCTTCATTATATGCCGAGGTTCTTGCTTCCATATATAAGCAAAGGGTCGTGATTTCTATTAGCTAAAATAGTGCTATCTGTTACAATTGTTGTTATAGCCTTATCTTCAATTAGGATTCTCTTATCCCTTATCCCCTTTGTTTCTGTTACACTATATTGGACTAAGTCCTTCCCTTGTATCTATATATAGGTCGTGTATTCTTTTCTCAACAGATATCAAGAAGTTTGTATTCACTATATACAATTTGTCATTTTTGATTCCTATTGTATATGGTATCAGTTTCATTTGAGTAAAATCTTGCTTCCGCAATTTTTTCTTTCTTTCCTTTCTTGTTCCAATGGCCGATGATTCCAGATCCTCCAACACTAATGGTGACAACCCACCATCACCTCCTCCACCACCACAGGCCGATCCAACCCAAAACCCAAACAGCCCCTATTTCCTACACCCGGGTGAGAATCCAGGGTTCATTCTTGTTTCTCCCCTTTTCAATGGCGAGAATTACTAAACATGGAGCAGGGCCATTAAACGAGCCTTGTCCTCAAAAAACAAGATCAAATTCATTGATGGCACTCTTCCTCAACCAGCTGCCAACAATTCTTTGTATGATCCCTGGATTCACTGCAACCATCTAGTTGTTTCTTGGATCGCCAGAACCTTGTCTCAACATATAATTCATAGACCATCTCCTTTGATAATGCTCGAGCCTTATGACTGGACCTTCAACATCGATTCACCAAAGGCAATCACTTTCCCATGTCAGATTTACTCCAAGAAATTCATTCCATGCGCCAAGGTGACAAATCTTTATCCGCATTTTTCACTGATATGAAAATCATTTGGGATGAACTGGAATTTCTACGCCCTACTCCTTCTTGTATATGCACCGTGGCTTGTTCTTGCCCCTTAAATAATTCTGTCCAGAACTACAAAGATAAGGAGCACACCATCTGTTTCCTCAAAGGTCTCAATGACTGTTATCAATCTGTGATGTCCCAGATTCTCATTATGAGTCCCCTCCCTTCTGCTAGTGAAGCCTACTCCATGGTTGTTCAACAAGAACGACCCTATCTTGCCACACCCATCATGGAATCCACTGTGTTTGCAACCAATTCAACCAATTTTAACTCTCAAAATCGTGGTTCCAACTCTTCAGGCAGAGGAAGAGGCCACTCCAACACCAATCGATCCCACATGCTTTGTTCTCATTATAATAAGACAAACCACACTGTTGACACATGCTACTTTAAGCATGGTTTTCCCCCAGGCTATAGGAACCGTAATCAGGGTGCTACTCTACAACTATCTTTTTCTGCCCAAGATTCCCCTATTAGACTTGATGCACCTCATCCTCCTCAGGTTCAAGCTCCTAAAGATCAGCCCTTCTCTCTGACTCGTGATGATTTATAATACCTTGTCTCATTACTGCGTGCCAATAAATCAGACCCTCATCCTACTGTGAGTTCCAATCCTAAACCTGCAACATCTGATTCTCACCCTCATGTTGTCTCCAGTATTACTCAATCAGGTAAACATCCTCCTTCTCAATCTTTATGGATCTTGGATTTAGGTGCTAGTGACCATGTGTATCCTTATGCCCATTTCTTTAGTTCTTTTAAAAGAATTTCTCCAATTGCTGTGAAATTACCAAATGGTCTTGTTCTTTATGCTCAGTATTCTGGTACAATTGTCTTCAACTCAAATTTTTACTTAACTAATGTTCTTCATATACCTGATTTTCACTTTAACCTCATACAATTTATAAACTCACACAAACTCTTAAGTGTAAATTAGTTTTCTCACTTAATTCTTGTGATATTCAGGACTGCAATACACAGAGGATGATTGGGCGTGCTAATATTCATCACAACCTCTACGTCCTGAATCACAATCCTACACCTCTTTTGTATACTCATCACACATCTACTCCCATTGCTTCTTTTAATTTTGTTAGCAATGTTCAGACACTTAATAAAGTTTCATCTTTCTTTGATTTGTGGCATTTTAGGTTAGGCCACCCATCTTATGATGTTATGCGCACTCTATGTACTCATTTCCCTTATATTGAATCTAATAAAAATTTGATTTGTGATTTTTGTCATTTTGCTAAACAAAGCAAGCTGCCCTTTCCTCACACCATGACCAAATCTGAAAGTCCTTTTCATTTGCTTCACATGGATATATGGGGGCTAATTAGTATTTCTTCTTTTCAAGGATATCATTATTTTCTTACTATTGTTGATAATTATAGTAGGTTTACTTGGGTCTTCTTAATGACTCATAAATCTTCTGCTAGAGGTTGCATTAAAAATTTTCTGACATATGTTTCTACTCAATTCTCTGGAAAAGTTAAAATCATTAGGACTGATAATGGCACTGAATTCAACATGCCATCTTTTTATGCCTCTTTTGGCATTTTGCATCAAACATCTTGTGTTGCGACACCTCAACAAAACTCTGTTGTTGAACGCAAACACAGACACTTGTTGAATGTCACTAGATCCCTTTTATTTCATTCACATTTGCCTAAGCAATTCTGGTCTTACACTCTTTGTTATGCAGTTCATATTATTAACAAACTTCCTACACCTGTCCTAGATCACAAAACACCACATGATTTACTATATAACTCACCTCCTACATTTTTAGATCTTAAGGTGTTTGGTTGCTTAGCTTTTGCTTCCACTTTGACACACAACAGGCAGAAACTTGACTCCCAGGCCAGGAAATGTGTCTTCCTTGGATCACGGCCTGGTACCAAGGGTTATGTTCTCTTTGATTTACAATCTCGTTCTGTTTTTGTTTCTAGAAATGCTATATTCTATGAATCTACCTTTCCTTATCTTTCCATTAATAATAATACACATGTTATTACTGATTATAATACCCATGATTCTGACTACGTTTTTCTTTTTGATGCACCACATCCCATTCCTCCCCCGACTTCTTATAATTCATCCATTCCTGTTCCAACCATTACTTCACCTGAAATTCCCACAGGTGCTCCCTCTACACATACTCATGACATTGATGCAGACACTCACTCCTTAGAACCTCCCATGCTCAGGCACTCTGATAGGATCCGCAGACCTCCCACTTACTTGAAGGATTTTCATTGTAATTTGGTATCGATTCCTAGTCTATCTTCTAACATAACTCAATATCCTTTACAGAAGATGTTGTTCTTCTTGACTGTGCGCAAAGTTGCCTCTATTCTTATGACTGACAAGCCAATTCTACCAGAGAATCTGCTCAAAGCACACATGATTGCATATATAGCTTTGGCATTAAATTGCCATTTTGTTCTTTGATCAGAGGTCATGCTAGGTTTAGGAACTTCCTCTCCTTTGTCATCTTTAGGAACATAGGGACCTTCTTCAATGATATCCCAGAGATCAGAGTTAGTGGATTGTAAAAACCACTTCATCTTCTCTTTCCAGTAGATGTATTCCTCTCCATTGAAGTATGGAGGTCTCAACATTGAGGATCCTTCTCCTGCATGATTTTTGCTTGTGCTGGCTTCTCCTGCCATTTCCAAGATCTTTTCCTCTACACTGTTAAGTGCTTAACCCCGAGGCTGAGCTCTGATACCAACTAAAATAACCAAAGTTAACACAAGAAGGGGGGTTGAATTATGGTTACCAACTTTTTAGGAAACTTTGAAAATTATTTTCGCAGGCACAACAAGTAAAAATAAAGCAACAGGAAATCGGACGGGTGACTCGTCTGATTTTGAGATAGAATACACGTGCACACATAGAAGGTTAAAAGCTTAAACAAATAACTCTTAAACAATTTAAAGAGATAAGGGAAGAGGAATATCACTCAATAGTTTTATACTGGTTCACCCCAAAATCCACAGGGCTACGTCCAGTTCTTGGAAGCACCATGTTTCCACTATAACTGATCAGATTCCAGTACAAGTATTCTTTTCACACCTAGCCTCTCCAGGCTCAACACTTAAACAAGTATTCTTTTCTCACCTAGCCTCTTCAGGCTCAACACAGTAAGGAGTAAAGGTTTTGTGTAATTAATACAACTTGCAAATCTTTCAGATAACACTCAGAGAGTGAAATAAATATGAAGTGTGAAAGACTTCGAATTAATATCAAATGATTGAGGAAGTATTCAATGAAAGAATGAAGAAATTAATAAAGTGAGTAAATGCTTCTTGCACAGAGTTCTTAATGATATTCAACATCTTCTCTTCATCTTCATGGCTTGATCTATATAAAGACTTCAATCAAATAATCTGTTAGGCACAGCTTCAGAAAGTGTGTTCTTTGATTTGAGTTTCTGGAACGCCATTAAGGTCAAAGAGTCATTCTGTGTAGGAATTAAATGTTTAGGGATGTTGAGTTTTAACAAGACATTCCAAGAGTACACTTTTGTTCTAAGCAGCTGTTGTATCAGAGTTGCAACAGCAAGCTTCTTGTAGTTGCAGCAGAGAGCTTTCCTCTTTCAGTACACTCAGTCACTTTTTGGAAAGCACTTTTACTTTGTACTAGAACAGCTAAAAGGTGACTGCTGTGGTATAGAGGTTGCATTTTTATTCCTTAAAACCTTGAAACAAACGTTCGTTATTCTTTATCCTTTGTGCTTTTGACCAGAGGTCTTCGAGATCCTTAAGGAAGGCATCTTATTTGAATAAGGTTGACTTGGACTTCATTCTAACAAACTGACACTTTACCAAGTGTAGCAGTGTTTGAAATTCAGACGGGTGCTTGTGTAGTCCAGAATTAGACGGGTGATAATGAGCCAAAGTTTAGACGAGTGATTGAGTCATTTTTAGACAGGTGATCTTTGGAGGCTTCTTCAGGCTTATGATTCTTGCCATGTCATCAACTAGATCAGAATCTTGATTGAGCTTTGACATGGTCTATGTCTGAGTTGATTAATTTTTAGACGGGTGAGTTTTTATACAAGTCTAAAAACTACGTTGTACTAAAAATTAGACGTGTCAGATTTTTAGACGAGTGACTAATAACTCTTAGAAATAAGAGTTATTACTATCATTTTTGCTTAATCATTATCTTGTTTTGAATAATTTTGGAAAAGAAAATCTAGTTTTGCTGTGCTTAGCAAATATTTGTGTTGAACTGTTAAAATGCTGAAAAAGGCTTTGAATTCTGAAATATTATTGCTGAAGAATTGTTTGAGTTTTGAGCAGGTTGTATTGGTCAAAATGGATGAAGGAGCTGCTCTGAATTGCTATAAAATGTTGCAGCTTCTGGGGTGTGATTCACTACAAGACAAAAACAATTCCAGTTAAGCTCCTATCCACTAGAGGACAAAAGACTTGCAGCACTGTCCCAAAAGGAAGAAAGAGAAAATGCAAGGCAGCAGTTGGGTGTACTTGGGAATTGGGCCTAGGATTATTTTAATATTTGAATTTTTGTAAAGCCCAAAAGTGAGGCATGAGAGAGAAGGTGTAAACCCTACTTGGGGGACACTAGTACATATAGTGAGATGTCAACCTCCATTTAGGGTCAGCTTGGTACAGAGTACAGCAGCCACCATTTTCAGCATTGTCCTCTCTGTAATTACGTTTTTACGTTTTATCTCTTCACTTTCCATATTATTAATTTGTTTTGTCTTTAAGCTCATCATGAGCTAATTTCCCTTAGCTAGGAACTATGAATTTGTAATCAATACTTATGGGTGATTTATGCAATGGAAGTTGTTCATTTTCCTCTTCTCTACATAAATGTTATTTTATTTTGGATTGATAAACTAAGCTGAGATATTAGCTGGCTAAGTTTGGAAAAACTTAGTTATTGGACTTGTTTAGAGGATAATGATTAAACAACTAATTGGAAAATTAATTGTGTTGAATGAGCTAGGAATAGACTTCAAGTCTTTAAGTAGCTGGACTTGCTTAACCTTTCTCTGGGTGAATTTAATTTGAACTTAGAAATAAGAAGCATTTAATGAAACTCAGTTGTTACTGCTGGAAAGCAAATTTTAATTCATGGACTAAATGTTGTAGCATCCTGAAGCATAAATTACCCTGCAGTTAAGATTACAGAGGATTAGTTTCCTAGCTGTCACCCATTCTGTTTGAAAACCTTCATTTACTGATTTTACCATTTGTATGCATCCAAATGAAGACCTTCTACAATGGACTGCTGCCTCCTTCAAGATTGATGTTAGATGCTTCATCTGGAGGTACATTCTTGACAAAATCATACAATGAAGCTTATGCATTGATTGAGAGCATAGCTGCTAATAGCTATCAATGACCAACTGTGAGGGCCAACTCTACTAAAACCCCTGCTGGAGTGCTTGAGGTGAAGGAATCAAATGCTTTATCTGCTCAGCTAGCTGCCATCACTAATATGTTGAAAAATCTGACTGCTACAAACGCAAGTAAGGAACCTGCTATGGCTGAACCTGTGGTGGCTCATGTGAGTCCTACTACCCAGTATCAGTGAATTATATGGGAAATAGAGGGAACAATGCATACTTCAATATATACTATAAGAAGGAACATCAAAGACCATCAGTAATGATACAACCTTTGAACATTCCAGAATGGAAATGGGATAGTATCGCGATGGATTTTGTGACAAGTTTTCCAACGACCCGAAAGGGACATGATGCGATATGGGTAATAGTTGATCGACTAACCAAGTCGGCTCACTTTTTACCTATCAACATAAAGTATTCAATGGAGAAATTGACTCAGTTATATATCGGGAAGATTTTCAGATTACATGGTGTACCTTCGAGTATTATTTCGGATCGAGATTCGAGGTTTACGTCTAGATTCTGGCAAAGTCTACAAGAATCACCCGGAAGAAAACTCAGTTTGAGTTCTGCATATCATCCACAGACGGATGGACATTTGGAGAGGATAATCCAATCACTTGAAGACTTGCTGAGAGCTTGTGTGTTGGAGCATACTGGAAGTTGGGATGAATTTCTACCGTTGATAGAATTCACCTACAACAACAGTTTCCACTCGAGAATAGGAATGGCACCCTATGAAGCTTTATATGGTCGACGATGTAGAACACCTTTGTGTTGGTACCAAGATGGAGAAAGCTTAGTGTTGGGACCATATATCATGCAACAGACAACAAAAAAGGTGAAAATGATTCAGGAGAAAATGCGAACAACTCAGAGTCGACAGAAAAGTTATGCGGACAAGAGACGACGACCTCTAGAGTTTGAGGAAGGCGATCATGTGTTTTTGAGAGTCACGCCCATGACTGGGGTTGGTAGGGTAATTAAATCCAGGAAACTTACTCCTAAATTCATTGTACCCTACCAAATTCTTCGTCGAGTAGGTCATGTAGCTAACCAAATTTCCTTGCCGCCTTTTCTTTCAAATCTTCATAGTGTTTTCCATGTGTCTCAATTACGAAAGTATGTTCCTGATCCTAGTCATGTCATAGTACCGGATACAGCACAATTGAAAGATAACTTAACCTATGAGGCATTACCTGTGAGGATCAAGGATCAAAGAGTGAAACAACTAAGAGGGAAGACAATTTCATTAGTCAAAGTAATCTGGAACGCAACGACAGGAGATGCTACATAGGAATTGGAGGACAAGATGAAGGAACAATATCCACATTTGTTTTAAGGTAACATTAATTTCGCGGACAAAATTATTTTTAGAGGGGTAGTATTGTAACACCCTGTTTTTACGGTCTTTACAGTTTTGTTGTTTTTACTGTTTCTCAATTATCGGTAGAATTTTAATTGTTCTTAATTTTTATATTAGATCTAGAAAATGATTTTTAATAAAATAAAATCATAGTTATACTCTACCTTATGGTAGAAGCTTACTGTAAAAAATTTGGGTTTAAAACTCAAACGAAACTCGGTTTGCGTTTTCATTGATAGTAAGATTTTACTGGCTAGAAAACCTAATTTTAACCCGAGAACGAAACAGTTAAGGTTTATATTTTATTTCCAACCATTGTGGTTATTTTGAAAATTTTCAAAATAAATAGGTTATTATACGATATTCGGGCGAATACTTGACGATCAGGGATCGACGGAATCGAGAACAGAGGTGCAGAGACAAAATCCGACCCCGGACGGATAGGAACAATGACTCATTTGTGATGACTCAAGGGGGTGAGTCATAGGGGTTAGTCACCATGCATTAAATGCATGTAACGATGACTTTTTAAGTGAAAAGTCCAAAATACCCTTAATTCCTCATTGTAATTTCAAGTGTGCGATGACATCATTTTACCCATGCCTCCCTAGAAACCCATGGCTCCAACCTCTTAAGACCACACTTGGCATTTAGTTTTGCTCATTTGTTCATGTTCTTCAAGTTTCACACAAAAACTCCTAAGTTACTTACACTTGAAGATTCTTGTGATTCATGATCATACCTTCCTTTCCTTTCACAACTTTTCTTCATATCTCAAGTTTTTACAAATTTCAAATTCCTAGATCTAGAACTTCAAAAATCTCTAGAAAATCATAGAAAAATCCTTTTAATGTGATTCCAATTTCTATGATCTTCATATGACTTCTACTTTCATTAACTAAGAGCTTGAAAAATTCAGAGATCTCTAGCCTACTTTTCTTGACAAGGCCGAACCATGCTCAAATGGGTTTGGTAGTTTTTCTTCATCATTTAACTTGTTGTTTTGTTGATTGTTCATGGCTAGGTTTTGGTTATGCAAAACCTTGAGCTATAGGTGAACATCATCCTCTTCTTGCTTGAGTATCAAGTGGTCAACAAAGGTATGGGGGAGATTACCACCATCCTACCTTAGGGTAGATATGTTGGTGGTTTATTAGTGTATAAGGTCTTGTAAATTATTAATGTTTAAGTTGTGTAGATTATTGATTTATGTGTGTGTGATCCTCTTGGAGGATGTGGTTGATACTTGATTTTGATATATGTTGATTTTGATTCAATGATTGCTAATTGGATACTTGATGGTTGTTTATTTGGTTTAACATGAAAATTGCCTAACATGATAATTTTTGGGTCATTCGGCCATGACTGGTTATATGGATTCCATATAGATTTAAATTGTTTGAATAATTTTTATGAGAATTAAATGAATATATAAGAATATAGAAATTGGTTTGGATTGATTTGGATGTGTATATTGAAAGTTATGGATTTATGAGTCCTTAGGGACTATATTGCAATTTCTGAGAATTTAAGTGGCTGCACTGAAATTCTTGTTCTTGAATGTTAATATTGTAGTCCTTGATGATACAAAACCATAGAAATTGGTTTGGTGTTAATTGGATTAATACATAAAAAGTTATAAGCTTTTTGGTGAAAAAGGACCTTTTTGCAATTATTGAAAAATATTTGGGGCAGAGAAGTGATTTATGGAAAATTTGAGGGCAACTGAAAAGTATTTCTAAAGAAGTTGGTTTGGTGTGATTTGGAGTTATAAATAAAAAGTTATAAGGCTTTAAGTGAATAAGGACTATTTTATAATTAATGAAAGTTTAGGGACTAAAAGGAAATTTTCGATAATAAATGTAATTGGACAGTTAGAAACTGTTTTTCATGCTTATAAAACTGTTCTAAAACTCCAAAATGAGTTTTTGGACTATTAGAGTGTAAAATCGTCGAAAAAGGATTTACGCGATTTACAAAATTAACGACGTTCGGTCAAATTCTTAGGAATTTCGTATAAATGATGTAAAATCAGTGTTTCAACATTTTCATATGAGTATTATAACCTAGGAGAATAATACATTTGAGGTGAAGAACCATATCTTCAAAAGTAGGACTTTTTAGGCCTAAATTCAGTAAAAAGCGGCGAAACCGTTGTTTAACGATTTAAGGATTTTTTTTTTATGAAAGGTTAGGAATGCAGAGGCATCACTGTAGATAAAGGTATCCCAACTATGTTGGCACCCCAGACTCTACCAATCATCTGCAACACCCCTAAATATTAATAAAATAGAATAAAGAATACAAGGAAAACATGGGGGGACTGAGCCAAAACCCATGGAAGAATTATCTAAATCTGTAAAAAGGTAATCCTAACCTATCTCGATGGAATTCACAATTTATAGAATTTGGAACTGAATTCCACCAAGTATAACCAGAGCTATTAGTACCAAAAGATGCTAGCTTATCCGCATAGCTATTGACATATTAACATTTTAAACATTTCTCATCGATAAACAACAAGTATCATTTCAGTGGGTCTCATACCCGAATCAATCAATCTTGTAAAGATAATGCATGACACTTCTATCATTAGGCTCTAATCTTAATATCATGAGATCCCATCACCGTTTTATCATTAAGAAAGAAAAAGTTGATCAGGCTCATACGCCCCGTTTGGCAAGTTGTCACCGTCATCTCATGCGCCCGGATCAACATCATCACGAATCCCTTATAACGGCCATTCGGATGTATACCTCATTGAATACCACATCTTAAGCAGGTATTCGGATAACTCAAGCACGTCTGCCAAGGGGAAATGCATATGAATAAAAGACTTTTTATTGACGAGACTTTTCTTTGTGTTCTCTCTTTTCCGTTTGTCGAAGCCCAAAGATAACGATTATTCACAATTTCCATCACTTAAAAATTAATAACACAGGACGCACAGTCCAAGTGTTCAATCACAACATCTTAGACCACGGCCGCAGTCCAAGGTTGTGGTCGTAGAAGCAATTGTAATTTTATCCATGTTTTATTTTAACATGATAAGGACTCCTAGCCCATAACAACGAAATTAGGACACAGTCCTCAATTCCAAAATTAGGACTCCTAGCCCATAATATCACAATTAGGACCCTTGGTCCATAATTCTTGACACGGATCCCAGATCACGTGCACAAACTGAATACTAGAGGAGACGTCTCGCGAACTAGTATTCTCTTTCACATGTGCTTACTTTTCGCTCAGTGAAAATCAAAAACCAAAACAAAACCTCGGTCACTTATCCAAGTAACCGGAACGTTTCTAAATCATTTAGGAGAAAATCTTTTCCTTTACAAATTCTATTATAAAACATTTAGGAAATTCGTTTGCTTTTGAAATCCTTGATGAAATAAAGTCAAATATTTTCAAAGGGGTTTTCCTTCATAAAACACATAGTTCGAAAAAGTTTTCTCTCGTACCAACTTTGGATCATAAAAAGGAAATTTCTATTGTCTTAAAAAAAACTTCCACGTTTCTTTTCAAAATAAGAATCTCATTTTCTTGAAGTAAGTGTTTTAAACAAGGAACTTTTATAACTGAAACCAATACTTTCAAAGTTCTATTCAAGGCTTATTAAGGCTTTTAATCCTTTATAATCATTGTGCACAGACTCAAGTCCGGCTTCTCAAACTTCAATCAACAGTAATATATTCTCAACAATCATATCACAGTTAACGACAGTTCATCACATATATAGATAATTCATTACACTTAAAAACAAGTAATGTTCAACTTCAAGAAATAACCACAATAGTTCAAGTAAACAAGTTATTCAAGTAGTGGCTCAATATCACAATAATATTCAAATCACTCAAGTAAACACATACACACATGTATATAGTCATTGAATGTCCCTAGGCAATTCCCTCTTACTTTCTGTGAAGGTAAGAAGATTAGATGCTCGACGAGGTAAATCACGAACGTTCTCGTTTCATCTGCGATGGAAGTCTAAGGTTATGAACACAAAATCACAAGTTAAAATCAAACAAGAACACTAAACCACAAGGTATAGGTTCGGCCAAGATTAGTTCTTAGGGTTAGAGATTCCCAAAAATTATACAACTCATGGATTTATGATCCTTAAGTGTTAGGAGTTCATAAACAATGATCATTTAACAAAATTGAATTAAAATTCCACAAAGTTAAAAACATAGGGCATTCGGCCAAGGATAGTAAAATAGGCTAGCATTCACTAAACTTTCCAATCTCTTAGGTTTAGCATCCATATGTGTTAAGGAGCTCAAAACCATGATCATTTTGGAAAAATAAGAACAAGGTATCCTAGGTCCATAACCTGCTAGGTTCGGCCTTCATAGGATTTATAGACTAGAGATCTTTAAACTTTCCAATCTCTTAGACTTAGCATCCAAATATCTTATGGAGCTCAAGTCCATGATCATCTTGGAAAAATGAAAATAACACAAACTAGTTTTAATAACATAAAATAAACAAGTTATAAATCCTTAAACTTTCCAATCTCTTAGACTTAGCATCCAAATATCTTATGGAGCTCAAGTCCATGATCATCTTGGAAAAATGAAAGTAACACATACTAGGTTTAACAACATAAAATAAACAAGTTATAAATTCTTAAACTTTCCAATCTCTTAGACTTAGCATCCAAATATCTTATGGAGCTCAAGTCCATGATCATCTTGGAAAAATGAAAGTAACACATACTAGGTTTAACAACATAAAATAAACAAGTTATAAATTCTTAACCTTTCCAATCTCTTAGACTTAGCATCCAAATATCTTATGGAGCTCAAGTCCATGATCATCTTGGAAAAATGAAAGTAACACATACTAGCTTTAACAACATAAAATAAACAAGTTATTAAGAGTTCTAAATCCATGATCAATACTTGAAAAGTTGAAACAAAGTATCATTGGCCTACTTATTCATATTTTTCGGCCATCATAGGAACAAGCTATCAAAACTTCCATGATTTATAGATTCAATATCAAGGGATAGTTAGAAACTTAAACACACGATCATATTCCAAAAGTTGAAACAAAAACTTCCTAGGTCACAAATGCAAGCATTCGGCCTTCATTGGAAGAGATGGATAGAGATTTTTGTTTTACACAACCTCTTAGTATGTGAAAATATAAGTTAATACAAGACTATAAAAAGTGGTTTCAACTCAAAAGGAGTTTTCTACCATTTTAGAGAGATTTTAGAAGTTTAAAGCATATAAAGAACACATAAAGTAAACTAAGAAATAAAAGATGAAACTTGTAAAAAGATTTATATGAGAGCATTACCCTTAGTATAAGGAAGAACTTTAATAAATAACTTAAGTATAAAAGATGAATAAAAACTAAAGCTTTAAGAGCTTGAACTTTTAGAAGAAAAGAAGAAGATGAACTTTAATGGAGGTTGAAGGAGGAAGATGATGAAGTGAAAATGGAATGGGTATATATAGGGAGAGGGAGGGGAGTTCACATCTAAGGGAGTGAGAGGGAGAGTTTGTTGAGCAAGCTTGGTGGTTTAATGCTTGATTGGATGGAAGAAGAGAGAGAAAAGACTTTTGGATTAGAATAGTATTATAATTTGAAAAGTGTGGTGATGGTATTTTTAGAGTGTGTCATAGTCTATTCCATCATGTCTCCTTACTTATTTCCCTAATCTGCTTCATTTCATACCCGGTTGCATTTCCGATCGTAATTTTTCCGACTTTTCGCCTGAATAAAATATTTTATTTTATTTTATTTTATTTGCACGAAAATTTTCAAAATAACCAAGGTTGAAGGAAACATAATAAAAACACTAATTGTTTCGTTGACGGGTCAAAATTAGGTTTTCGGCATAGTAAACTTCTATCGGCAGTGAAAACGCAGACCGGCTTCCGTCTGAATTTTCAACCGAAAATTTTACCCCGACTTTATATGATATAACAACACAATAAATGATTTTAGTTTAATTAAAATCATCCTTTGAGTTTAATCTAAAATAAACACATTTAAATATGTATTTACTGCTACAGAAAACGTAGGGAAAACAAGGTGTTACAATACTACCCCTCTAAAAAGAATTTCGTCCTCGAAATTACGCACCTTGAAATAAGTCAGGGTATTGCAATTTCATCTTGTCCTCCGCTTCCCATGTAGCTTCCCCGGTTGTCTCGTTCCAGATGACTTTGACTAAAGGAATTTGTTTACCTCTGAGCTGCTTCATCATCCTATCCGCGATCCGTACCGGAGAAGTCTCAAAAGAAAGGTTCTCTTTTAATTGGACTTTATCAGGTTTAATAATATATGATGGATCAGGAATGTACTTTCTCAACAGAGAGACATGAAAAACATCATGGATGTTGGAAAGAAAAGGAGGTAAAGATATTTTGTATGCTACTGGACCTACGCGACTAAGAATTTGGTAGGGTCCAATGAATTTGGGAGTAAGCTTTCTGGATTTTATCACTCTGCCAATCCCAGTCGTTGGTGTGACTCTCCAGAACACATGCTCGCCTTCCTCAAACTCAAGAGGTCGTTGTCTCTTGTCAGCTTAACTTTTCTTTCGACTTTGGGCCGTCCGCATTTTCTCCAGGATCATCTTCACCTTCTCGGTCGTTTGTTGTACGATCTCTGGTCCTAACAGCAAACTCTCACCATCCTGGTACCAGCACAAAGGTTTTCGGCATCGTCGACCATACAAAGCCTCATGTTGCGTATTTTTAGAATAGGCAAGTATACCTAGTCGCAAACAAGTAATACGGTGGTGAGACCGGTTATCGTATCCACAGGGATCGGTTGCCAATTACCAATTCACAAATTATGCAACTATCTAGACTAAACTAAGGTGCGAATAGAGATCAAAACATAAAACAAAGATACAAATGCAATACAATATTTTTGGTCTTTTTTGGACTTTTAACAAACACTAGGAGTGCAGAATTGCAAATGGATAAACTTTGTCAGGGTTAGACTACACTAATCCTCCCTTGATTGCAACGAAATGGTTAACAACACAATTCCTAATTCAATTATGCCAATCAAGCCTTTTTGAAATACTCAAACCCTAATGTCTTAGGTGGAATGAGCCTAAAACCCCAAATCAAACCCTAATGTCTTAGGTGGATTAACCTGAGATTTTGCATTAAGAGCCAAGACTTATAAGATTGCAAGCACCCCAAGACCTATGTCTAGGTTCATGAACTACTTGGCATTTGATTCATGAGCATGCCTTAACATCAATCTTTCAATTGTCTACCAAAGCAACAAATCATTCCATGGGTAGCTAAGCCAAGAAAAGCATTAAGCATAGAATCAAATACTCATAAAGAAATAGGAAATTGTATTAAAACCAAATCAAAAGACAATCAAGTTCAGAAAAGCTACATCTAAACCCAACAACGGGGGAATTAATTAGCTACACATGATAAAGTCTACAAAAGAGAAAGAGAGAAGAGAAGAAGAAAACTCCATGACGAATCCTTCAATCTTCTTCCAATCCAAGAGCAGAGAAAATGTCATCTTTAAGGTCCCAGCCTTCCCCCAGCCATCAGCCCTCTTTAGGGTTTCCAAGCCTCTGCAAAAGAGACCCTCATTCTGTTCAGTGTGTCTCTATTTATAGACCAGTCGCGCGTCACGGCCGTGATGGGCATCACGGCCAGGCCGTGACAGTTTCTGACGTTTGCCTTCTGTCTTTTCAGCTCTGCTTCATCACGGCCGTGATAGGAATCACGGCCAGGCCGTGATGGGCTCTGCTTGGCACATTATCTTCACTTTTCAAGCTCTATCGTCATCGAAGCTCAATCATGGCCGATCCTGAGCATTTTTTTCATTGATTTCTGCAAAACAACACCACAACAACGCCTTATCCGTTCCAAAGGAAAAACTAACAAAAATAAAACTAAAATGGCCTAACTATATGAAAATGCATGCAGAAATGTTCATAAAATATAAGGTAAAATCACACTCATCAAATCACCCCAAGCTTAAGACTTTGCTTGTCCTCAAGAAAACACCAAGGCCAAAAGATAAGAATAATTAGAGCGTGGATAGTGAACCAAGAACCCGAGTAACTAATCCAAGTAACAAGCATTCAAATAATTCACCAAGAGACAATCAATTTCAAGTCCAATTAGAAGCTTAGGTTCCTTAGACTCATATTCTCACTGATTCGGGCACTCTTTCTCACCTCACTCTCGTGTTTAGGGATATATGACAATTCGCTCAATTTCCTCAAGGAATGAATTCTACCATAAGCTTGACTATCAACCAAATATCTACTTTATTAATGGAAACACAAAAGAATCATGAGGTCTTTACTTGGGTTGTAACTGGGTCATGGGATTTATTGTTAGGTGGGGGACTCAAAAAAAGGAAATTTCAAAAGGCTAGCAAAATATCAGATATTGCGAAGCGTGACACCTTCTAAAATGCCTTTTTGGGTTTTCATTTATTTCTCCGCCTTTTTTTTCCTCTTTTTTTTTTCATCCCCTTCTCTATTTATATTTCTTTTTCTTTTATTTTTTTTCTTTTATTTGGAGAAGGGGAGATTTTCAGCTCGAGAGAAATATTTTTCTGATTTTCTCATCCCATACTTTTTCCAACTACCTTTTCACCCTTTTTGTGCAATACTTTAGAAGGTCTCCTATCAAGCATCATTCATCAATATATCTCAAGTTACCAAGAAAAGTATTTTATTCTTTCAGGCTCAAAATTGGGCAACTAAGGGGCAGCATTTAATCGATCAAAGCTCAGAAGGCCGGTATAATACCTAGTGCCTCAATCATTTTCAAAAATGTTTTCAAAAATTTTTAAGCTTCAAAACGGTTTCAAGTTAAGTTCTAGAGAAATACAATCCAAGAGGAATAACACTCTATCAACAAAGAATGGGGTAGATTTAGTGAGTACCCCTTTTTGGCTCAAAAATCTCACATTTTAGTAGTTCAGAAATCAATGAGAAACACAAATCTATGAAACCATATGCTAATTATCAACTATCAATGATCATCTCAAGAATATATTTTTTTGCAGCCATATCACAAGAATAAAAAAAATTGGGTTAAAAAATTCACTATCTCAATTTATTTGGCCCTAAGTTCTCACAATCGGATGCATAATCTAAGCAAGGGGGTAACCGAATCATGTGGTCATGCAAAACTATGCCTATATGAATGCAACATGCAAAAGTGCAAAAAATTAAAAAATTGTGCAAAAATGCCCCAACTCCAAGCTTAAAAACTTACATTGTCCCCAATGTAAATAATCAAGTTAGAGAGGGGAGAAAAACGGAACAACTCACCGAGGCGGTTGCGGGTGCTGGATCACATGCCTAGTCACAAGGATGCTGGAAATTGGATCACGGCCGTGATGCTCCTCACGGGCAGGACGTGATCAGTTCTGGTTCATAGTTGTCGGCCTGTCACGACGGTGACCTCCATCACGGCTAGGTCGTGATCCTTTCTGATCTTTTCATTGAGCTTATCACGGCCGTGACCAGTGTCACGGCTAAGGCGTGATGGCTGTTGACTTTGTTTCTCCCTGCCCCTTTTTGCTTATCCTTCCTTATTAGCCTGAAAACACTTAACAAATTTATTAATTTATCATCTTCTTCCTCTTGATCTTCTCAAATTATTCAAGAGTAAGAATCAAAACAAATGGAAAAAGAGAAGAAAACTTGGGTTGCCTCCCAATAAGCGCTTCTTTAACGTCACTAGCTTGACTTATTGAGAAGCATCCACCTGGATCCTATAGCTTGTGGTATAAGGACCAAGAGGTTCTCACGGTGTAAGGGCATCCTCCCGGATCCCAAATCTTGTGAAGTGGCACTTGCAGAAGCAATATGATTCTACTCTCGATTCCTCCTGGGTCAAACTGCAAGTGATAAGCTCCTCTTTCGACCTCTTCAGGCATAAGCGTTCCATGAAGCACATGAGGTTTTACTTGTTGAGCCAATTTTTTGGTGTCCACACATGCCTCCAAACCAATATATTTATTCAAGACAGCAGTATCTGGTTTCTTGGTAAGCATGGTGAACGATAGACCCTCCTTGCTCTCCACTACCACTACAACTTCACTTTGAACTATCCCCAAAACCATATTTTTCTCAAATTTTGTTTCATGTGATTCTTGTACCAACTGTTTACAAATTTCATCAACTTGCGTTTTGAAATTTTGCATCACAGCCTTGATACTATCACAGTTGGTTCTTATTTTGGTCTCAGATGTGGACAGCTCTTGTGAATATTGTTGCAGAGCAGATTTCAGAGGATTTGGCTCATTCCATTTCCATTCCTCCTCATGCTTCATGATTACACTATAAGCTTGTGCATGAGGGCATTGATTTCCCCAGAGCCTATAGTCTCCCAAGACTACATTAGGCCCAAAGGAATATTTTGTAACTCCATCCAAGGCAGGAAAATAATAAATCTCCATGTTTTGCAATCCACCCTGAACAGATAAAACTCAAAAGAAAAAAAAATTAAATATACACAGAAAATAAAAAAAATGTCTAAATTAGTTGCCTCCCTTGTTACTACTGATATTGGGAAAGCCAATCCCCGGCAACGGCGCCAAAAACTTGTTGCGTATTTTTATAATAGGCAAGTATACCTAGTCGCAAACAAGTAATACGGTGGTGAGACCAGTTATCGTATCCACAGGGATCGGTTTCCAATTACCAATTCACAAATTATGCAACTATCTAGACTAAACTATGGTGAGAATAGAGATCAAAACATAAAACAAAGAAACAAAAGCAATACAATATTTTTGGTCTTTTTGGACTTTTAACAAACACTTGGAGTGCAGAATTGCAAATGGATAAACTTTGTCAGGGTTAGACTACACTAATCCTCCCTTGATTGCAATGAAATGGTTAACAACACAATTCCTAATTCAATTATGCCAATCAAGCCTTTTTGAAATACTCAAACCCTAATGTCTTAGGTGGATGAGCCTAAAACCCCAAATCAAACCCTAATGTCTTAGGTGGATTAACCTGAGATTTTGCATTAAGAGCCAAGACTTATAAGATTGCAAGCACCCCAAGACCTATGTCTAGGTTCTTGAACTACTTGGCATTTGATTCATGAGCATGCCTTAACATCAATCTTTCAATTGTCTATCAAAGCAACAAATCATTCCATGGGTAGCTAAGCCAAGAAACGCATTAAGCATAGAATCAAATACTCATAAAGAAATAGGAAATTGTATTAAAACCAAATCAAAAGACAATCAAGTTCAGAAAAGCTACATCTAAACCCAACAACGGGGGAATTAATTAGCTACACATGATAAAGTCTACAAAAGAGAAAGAGAGAAGAGAAGAAGAAAACTCCATGACGAATCCTTCAATCTTCTTCCAATCCAAGAGCAGAGAAAATGTCATCTTTAAGGTCCCAGCCTTCCCCCAGCCATCATCCCTCTTTAGGGTTTCCAAGCCTCTGCAAAAAAGTCCCCCATTTTTTAAATGTGGCTCTATTTATAGATCAGTCGCGCGTCACGGCCGTGATGGCCATCACGGCCAGGCCGTGATGGCTTCTGCCCTGGCGCGTCTTTACTTTTTGGTCTGTCACGGCCGTGATGGGCATCACGGCCAGACCGTGACAGCTTCTGACTTTTACCTTCTGTCTTTTCAGCTCTGCTTCATCACGACCGTGATAGGAATCACGGCCAGGCCGTGATGGGCTCTGCTTGGCACATTATCTTCACTTTTCAAGCTCTATCGTCATCCAAGCTCAATCATGGTCGATCCTGAGCATTTTTTTCATTGATTTATGCTAAACAACACCACAACAACGCCTTATCCGTTCCAAAGGAAAAACCAACAAAAATCAAACTAAAATGGCCTAACTATATGAAAATGCATGTAGAAATGTACATGAAATATAAGGTAAAATCACACTCATCACCTCATCGGGTGCCATCCCTATACTTGAATGAAAACTGTTGTTGTAGGTGAATTCTATCAACGGTAGGAACTCGTCCCAACTCCCAGTGTCTTCCATTACGCACGCTTAGTAAATCTTCGAGTGATTGGATTGTCCTCTCCGACTGTCCGTTAGTTTGTGGATGGTACGTGAAACTCAATTTGAGTTTTGTTCCCAAAGAGTTTTGTAGTCCTTTCCAAAATTCAGACGTAAACCTTGGATCACGATCCTAAATGATACTCGAGGGTATACCGTGCAACCTGACAATCTCGTCGATGTACAACTGAGTCAATCTTTTCATCGGATACTTCATGCTGATAGGTAAAAAGTGAGTTGACTTGGTCAGTCGATCCACAATTACCCATATAGCCTCATGTCCCTTCCGATTCATTGGTAAGCTGGTCACAAAGTCCATTGAAATACCATCCCACTTCCATTCCGGGATGTCCAATGATTGTAGCATTCCTGCTGGCCTCTGGTGTTCAATCTTAGCCTTTTGACATATCAGACAAGAAGCGACGTATTCCATTACGTCCCTTTTCATTCCATACCACCAGTATAACTTCTTGAGATCTTGATACATCTTTGTGGCTCCTGGGTGTAAACTCAGTTTACTCCTGTGAGCCTCCTCTAAGATCAACTTCCTAAGCTCGGCGTCATCTGGTATATAGATTCTTTCACCGAATCTTAAAATTCCATCTGTTCCCTTTCTGAATTCTGACAGTGCTCCCTGTCGCACTGAGTCCCTTTCTTCCCGCTTATACTAATCACTCCCTTGTTTTTCTTTTATTTGTTCCATCAATCCGTTCGAAACGGTGATCCTATTCAGACACAGTATTCCCGGAAATTTCTTAACTGATAAACTTAGATCCCTGAATTGTTCCAACAATCCCTGCTCTTTAACCATCATTACTGACGCGTGTATTGACTTCCTGCTCAGTGCATCTACCACCACATTCGCCTTTCCAGGGTGATACCGCAGTTGAAAGTCATAGTCCTTCAAAAACTCCAACCAACGCCTCTAACGCATGTTCAACTTCTTCTAGTCGAAGAGGTATTTCAAACTCTTGTGGTCACTGAAAACATTAAAAGTAGCTTCATACAAATAATGCCTCCATATTTTCAGGGCAAAGACTACCGCTGCTAACTCCAAGTCATGCGTCAGGTAATTCCTTTTGTGAATCTTCAACTGCCTTGAAGCATATGCTACAACTTTTCAGTTCTGCATCAGCACACATCCCAATCCCTTATGTGAAGCGTCACAATAAACCTCAAAAGCTTCCTTAGGATCAGGTAGGATCAACACGGGTGAGGTTGTCAACCTTCTCTTAAACTCTTGGAAACTTCCTTCACAAGCCTCCGTCCAAACAAACGTTTGGTCTTTCCGAGTTAACTGGGTAAGGGGTCCCACTATCTTGGAAATCCCTCAATGAATCTCCTATAGTAGCCTGCTAAGCCCACAAAACAACGGATTTCAGTTGCCGTTGTTGGCCTTTTCCATTCTAAAACAGCCTCGACTTTTGACGGATCCACTGCGATTCTTTCGCATGATATTACATGACCTAAGAATTGCACTTGGTCCAACCAGAATTCGCACTTTTCTGTCTTCGCATAGAGTTGCTTCTCTTTCAAGGTCTGAAGAAAAATGCTGAGATGTTCAGCATGCCTTTCCTTGTTTGGAGAATAGATCAGAATATCGTCAATGAAGACGACAACAAATTGATCTAAGTAAGGGCGAAAAATCCTATTCATGTAATCCAGGAATATGGCAGGAGCATTCGTCACTCCAAACGTCATCACTAGGTACTCATAATGCCTGTGGCATGTTCGAAACGCTGTCTTTGGGACATCCTCTGCTTTCACACGAATCTGATGGTAGCCTGACCGTAAATATATTTTCAAGAATACGGTCTCACCACACAATTGATCCATGAGGTCATCAATCCTTGGGAGCGGATATCTGTTCTTGATCGTAACCTTGTACAACTGCCGAAAATCTAAACAGAGTCGAGAAGTCCCATCCTTCTTCTTTACTAACAGAACTGGAGCTCCCCACGGCGATACATTGGGTCGGATGAATTCCTTTCTCATCAACTCTTCAAGTTGTTCCTTCAGGGTTTCTAACTCCGATGGTGACATGCGATACGGTGACATGGATATTGGTCTAGTGCCTGGAACCAGATCGATCGCAGACTCAATATCTCGAACAGGCGGTAGACCAGGTACATCCTCAGGAAAAACTTCCGGAAACTCATTGACGACAGGTACAGACTCCAAGTCTAACTCACTCTTAACATCTGAGGAAAACAACATGTAACCTTGAGCTCCCTCTTTCGAAGAAGCTCTTACCTGACTAGCAGATAATAATCCAGAAATCTCATCCCTAAAGACAAGGTTCTTTGAGCACAATCTATCAGGATATGGTTGGAAGATAACCAATCCATGCCTAAAATTACGTCTAGTTGTATTAAAGGCAAACAGATTAAGTCTACAAGGAAGTGCCTATCCTGAGCAATGATAGGACAATTTAAGCTAACAGAATTAACAGTTACTGTGACACCCTAACTTGGTCATCACATGGTTACCCTTTTTGCGGAAAAATGCTCGTTTAAATGCTGGTCGCTTTCGGAAAAAGATTATTCAACATACACAAGGTTACCAAAAAGGTACTTAATTTTTTTTTTTCTTTAAAGAAAAGAAGTAAAAGGTAAAGAAACTCACAACTTGAAAACGACAACAGATACATACATATAATATTGCCTCGAAAGGTCTTAGGTTTTAACATTACACCACGGCCTTAATCAATATGGCCAACAGAAACGAAAACATAACTGAAACATAACTGAGAAGATAAGGTAAATAAAACACCAACTGGGAATGGAAATCTGGGAATCTAAACTCAAAAGAAAAGCTCAAAAGCCAAGACTAACGGACCACTCAAAACAAAGCCTCCAACCACTACCAATGCCTACGACACTCGGAGTGGCCACAAACGCTCCCACAAGAAGAAGTCTCCAGCTCCGGGTCAATCACCTCTCCTCCGTCATCCAACGGGACATCCTCCTCCTCAATATCCAAAGGGTGATAACCCTCCTCGAGCTCCTCATCCCACCAGTCGTCTACCACTCATGAGGCTCCTCCTCGGGATCCTCTTCGGGATCTTCTTCAGGATCTTCCTCCATCGGTTCCTCCTCTTCTTGGCTCGGCGAGGCTCAACGTGAGGGTGAAGTAGACCGGCTTCCCGTAGCGTGTTCGGTACAACCATGGCGGTGGAAGAATCACGTTCTGGATTCCACCGAGTGGATCCTCCTAACAGGCTCTCCATGTATATTAGCTTCGAGTAGTAGTGATTGGCCCTCGATGCGTCGCCGTAGTCGCATTCGCGTCCATCCTCCAATTCCCAATCCTGTCGGCCTCGTCAAAAGTCTCTGTCCGTGTGACCTCGTGTACAAGAGGGACAAGAGGGTCCATCTAAAGCATACGCATACCCGGATGCGAGGAAAATAAAAGAACATACAGACATGCAAGAGTGAGATACCATCATAAGATATATCCCACAACAACCATATACATGATACATGCAACACGAAATCAGATCAACAGTTAAAGCATGCATAATCATCATAATATAACAGTGTTATATCAAGGGGTCCTCAAGCCCGTACAATCAGTTTTCGAAAATGTGCATGACACTTCAATATCAGGCTCTACCCTAATCTCATGAGATCACAACACCATGTTATCACTGGAGAAGATAGAGTTGGTCAAGCTCTGCCCACCGGGCTGTTGCCACCGCATCCTGATGCACCAGGCCTCTTGGTCAGACAACGCCACATGCCCTTAACGAAACAGCTAGCAATGTGACTGACTCTCAGATACCCATGGGTATCCTCAATAAGCAAAGGCACGTCTGCCAGGGGAAATGCATATGAATAAAAACTTTCCTTTTAAGGTTTTTCTTTGTGTAAATATTTCACTGTCAAAGCTCAAAGCTAATGACTTAACATTATTTCCCCATCACTTGAAAACGTAGAAACATAGGACACACAGTCCGAATGCTCAATCCCAACACCTAGACCGTGGCCGCAGTCAAGGTTTGTGGTAATGGAAATCAATATACTTTTAGTCATGTTTTACTTATCATGCTAAGGACAATAGCCCACAACAACGGAAATCAGAACGAACTGTCCTCGATTCCGCGAATTGGACTTGAAGTCCATAACATTACGAATAGGACTTTACGGTCCCGAATTAACACTGATCCAAGATCACGTGCTAAGCATGGAAAACTAGAGGCGACGTCTCACGTCTAGATTCCTATTCTTTTAGTACTTATCTTTCATTTGACGAAAACAGTTTTCGAAATCGAAAGCCTCGATAACCTATCTTTGGCTATCGGAAAGTTTCTAAATCATTTGGGAGAAAACCTTTTCTTTTGAAAATCCTTTATAAAACGTTTTTGAAACACTTTTAACTTTGAAAATCCCCAATAGGATATTGTAAAATATTTTCGAAAGTTTTCACTTAAAACACATAGTTCGAAAAGGGTTTTTCTCTTGCATTCTAGAAATCACTAAAACTATATTGTCACATAAAACAAGTACTTTTAAACATTCAAGCTTTTTGGAAAAGAACACCCATCCTTTCATCTTCAAAGCTTATTAAGGTTTTTAATCCTTATTAATGATTGAGCACAGACACACGTCCGGCTTAGCAAACTTCAAACAACAACAGCAGTATGTACACATATATATATTCACAGTTCAATGCCAATATCACAATTCATCACAGTTATACGTCTCAACATATATAACGATACAGTTCAACTTCATATAATAGCATAACATTTCAGATAATCCAAGAACTCAATAACAGTCAAGTAAACAATTAATCAAATACACACATGCATACAATTATTGAATATCTTTCGGAAATCCCCTCTTACCTCAAAAAGACGATAAGGGTTCCGACTACGAAAACTAAGGATCACGAACGTCCGCATGCGAATCTAATCTAAGGTTACACACATGAAACCATAGGTTAGATTTTTAATCAAAGAACACTAGCCACAAGGCATAGGTTCGGTTTTCAACAATGGTTTTGGATTAAGGTTTCCAAAAATCATGCAACTTATGGATTTATGATCCTTAAGTGCTAGGAGTTCTTAAACACCAAAAGTTTAACAAGTTTGAATCAAGAATCCCACTAAGTCATCAACTTAGGGTTTCGGTTTTCATCCTCTAAAATAGGTTAGGATGTTCTAAATTTTCCAATCTCTTTAGGTTAGCATCCATACCTAGTAAGGAGCCTAAAACCTTGATCATTTTGGAAAAATGAAAAAATCAAATACCCTAGGCCACAAACACTACCATTCGGCCTTGAGTAAAAATGAGGGTTAGAGGTTTTCAAACTTTCCAATCTCTTGGATCTAGCATCCTTATACATCAAGGAGCCCAAATCCATGATCACTTTGGAAAAACCTCAAAGTACATATAACAAAACACTTAGAGTTTTCACTTTTTCATGAAAATACATAAAAGTTTCTAAACTTTTCCAATCACTTAAACCTAGCATCCTTATGTACATAGGAGCTCTTGGTCATGATCATGTTGGAATAACACTCAAACACAAGCTTAACCAAGCAAAGATGAAACAAAACTCATATGGCACAAAAGACATAGATTCTGTCCAGTACAGAAAATGGTGTTCGAGATTTTTGTTTTCCACAAGATTTTAGTATGTTGTAGAGGAAGTAAAAATAAGAATATAGAAATTTGTTTCACCTCAATCGGAGTTTTCTACAATTTTTGAGAATTTTTTGAAGATTAAAAGCATATTATGAACTCAAAACATCAACTATGAAAATAAAGCCAAAACTTGAAAAACAAATGGTATAGGGACATTACCCTTACCAATATGAACAACTTTGATGAAGAACACAACTTGAAAAACTTAGTAAAAATGGTACCTTTAGTTGTGTGAAGAAGAAGATGAATAGTTGTAAAAAAGTGTTTTTGTGAAAGGAAGCAAAAGTGTGAAATGGTTACACTTTGAAACTTAAATAGAAGAAGGAAAAGAGAGGGGGAGGGCGTCAGTTTTGGGGCAGATTGGAGGGGAGAGAAGAGCTTGACTTGGTTGAGAAGAAAGGAGGTATGGTGTAGGTAAGGTGTGTGTAAGAAAGTATGGTGATTTGACTTGATTGGTGTAAGGAAGGTATGGCCATGGACATGCCTATGTCATAGCCTTCACATCAGTCAATCTACTCCATTTTTGCTCTGCTCCAACATGCATCAGATGAATTTCCCAATGGTATTTCCCGACGATTCGCCCGGGTAATACTCGGAAATTCGGCCCCGAACAAGATTTCTCAAAACACTCCCAACCCACACAAAACATAAAAAAAAACACTAATCGTCTCGTTCACGAGTCAATATTAGGTCTCTAGATCAGTAAACTCGTACTGGCTTTGAAAACCCAGACCGGCTTTCGTCTGAATTTTATACCGAAAATTTTACTGTGACTTCATACAGTAAAATAACACAAGAAAATGATTTTATTTAAAATAAAATCATCCTCTGGATTTTATCACAATTAAATACATTAAAGCATGCATTTACTAATAATTAAGCACACGAAAAACAGGGTGTTACAACTCCACCCCTCTAAAAAGAATCTCGTCCTCGAGATTACGTACCTTGAAATAACTCAGGGTATTGCATCTTCATCTTGTCCTCAGCTTCCCACGTAGCTTCTCCGGTTGTTTCATTCCAGATAACTTTGACTAGAGGAATTTGTTTACCTCTGAGCTGCTTCGTCATCTTATCCGCAATCGTACCCGGTGACGTTACGAAAGACAGATTTTCTTTCAATTGTACATTATCAGGTTTTATGACGTGTGATGGATCAGGAATATATTTTCTCAACTGAGAAACATGAAAGACATCATGGATGTTGGAAAGAAAAGGTGGTAAAGATATTTTATAGGCTACTGGACCTACGCGGCTAAGAATTTGGTAGGGTCCAATGAATTTGGGAGTGAGCTTCCTGGATTTTATTACCCTGCCAATCCCCGTTGTTGGCGTGACTCTCAAGAGCACATGTTCTCCTTCTTCAAACTCTAGAGGTCGTCGTCTCTTATCAGCATAACTCTTCTGTCTACTTTGGGCAGTTCGCATTTTCTCTTGGATCATCTTCACTTTCTCGGTCGTCTGCTGTACCAGCTCTGGTCCCAACAATAGGCTTTCTCCATCCTGATACCAACACAAAGGTGTTCTGCATCGTCTACCATATAGAGCTTCATAGGGTGCCATTCCTATGCTTGAGTGGAAACTGTTGTTATAGGTAAACTCTATCAACGGTAATGACTCATCCCAACTCCCTGCATCCTCCAAAACACAGGCTCTAAGCAAGTCTTCAAGCGACTGGATCGTCCTTTCCGATTGTCCATCCGTCTGTGGGTGATATGCAGAACTCAATTTGAGTTTTGTTCCCAAAGAGTTTTGTAGTCCCTTCCAGAACTCTGACGTAAATCTCGGATCACGATCCGAAATAATACTCGAGGGTATACCGTGTAACCTAACAATCTCGTCGATGTACAACTGGGTCAACCTTTTTATCGGGTACTTCATGTTGATCGGTAGAAAGTGAGCTGACTTGGTCGATTGATCTACAATTACACATATAGCCTCATACCCTTTTCTAGTTCTTGGTAAACTGGTTACGAAATCCATTGATATCCCGTCCCACTTCCATTCGGGAATATCTAAAGATTGTAACATCCCTGCAGGTCTCTGATGTTCTACTTTGCCTTTCTGGCATACCAAACATGATGCAACATATTCCATCACATCTCTCTTCATCCCGTACCACCAATATAACTTCTTTAGATCTTGGTACATCTTGGTAGCTCCTGGATGCATACTCAACTTACTCTTATGAGCTTCTTCTAAGATCATCTTTCTCAACTCGACATCCTCAGGCACACAGATTCTTTCATCGAACCTTAAGATCCCGTCTGTGCCTTCTCTAAAATCTGACAATGCTCCTTGTCGCACTAAATCCCTTTTCGATCTGCAGAGATCATCGATCGCCTCTCTTGCTTCTCCTTTATCTGCTCCATCAATCCATTTGACACGGTGATCTTGTTCAGACACAACCTTCCTGGCATAACCTCAATAGACAAACTCAGATCTCGGAATTGTTCCAACAATTCCTGCTCCCTAACCATCATCACTGACGCGTGAATCGTCTTTCTGCTTAGCGCATCGGCCACTACATTCGCCTTCCCAGGGTGATACTCGTAGTTGAAAGTCGTAATCCTTCATAAACTCTAACCAACGTCTCTGCCGCATATTCAATTCCTTCTGATCGAACAGATACTTCAGGCTCTTGTGATCACTGAAAACATTAAAAGTAGCCCCGTACAAGTAATGTCACCATATCTTCAAAGCAAAGACCACAGCCGCTAACTCCAAATCATGCGTCGGATAGTTTCTCTCGTGAATCTTCAACTGCCTCGAAGCATAAGCTACAACTTTCCGATTTTGCATCAGCACACAGCCCAACCCTTGATGTGAAGCGTCACAGTAAAGCTCAAAAGGTTCCTTGGGATTAGGTAGAATCAACACAGGTGAAGTCGTCAATCTATGCTTCAACTCTTGGAAATTCCTTTCACAAGCTTCTGTCCAAACGAATGCTTGGTCCTTACGAGTCAACTGAGTGAGAGGTCCCACTATCTTGGAAAACCCTTCGATAAACCTTCGATAGTATCCAGCCAAACCCACAAAGCTACGAATCTCCGTCGCCGTTGTTGGCCTTTCCCATTCCAAAACAGCCTCAACCTTCTTCGGATCTACAGCGATTCCTTCGCGATATATCACATGACCTAAGAATTGAACTTGATCCAACCAAAACTCACACTTCTCCGGCTTCGCATACAGCTGCTTCTCTTTTAGGATCTGAAGAACAATGCTAAGGTGTTTAGCATGTGACTCCTCATCCGGGGAATAGATCAGAATGTCATCTATAAATACGACTCCGAACTGATCCAAAAATGAACGAAAGATCCTATTCATATAGTCCATGAATATAGCTGGCGCATTGGTCACTCCGAATGGCATCACCAAAACTCATAATGCCCATAGCGTGTTCGAAACGCTGTCTTAGGAACATCCTCTGCCTTCACTCGTATCTGGTGGTATCCTGACCGTAGATCTATCTTCGAAAACACTGCAGCGCCACACAACTGATCCATGAGATCATCTATCCTTGGAAGAGGATATCGATTCTTGATCGTGACTTTATTCAACTGGCGATAATCCACACATAGCCTGGCCGATCCATCTTTCTTTTTCACTAACAGGACTGGAGCTCCCCACGGTGACACACTAGGCCGTATGAACTCCTTCCTCATCAATTCCTCAAGTTGCTCCTTCAAGGTTTCTAACTCCGATGGTGACATGCGATACGGTGCCATGGATATTGGTCCAGTACCCGGGACTAGATCAATCGCGAACTCAATCTCCCGAACAGGTGGCAATCCAGGTGCATCCTCTGGAAAAACTTCCGGAAACTCTCGGACGACAGGTACCGACTCTAAGTCAAACTCGCTCTTGACCTCCGAGGAACACAGCAGCATGTAAACTTGGGCCCCTTCTTTCAAAGAAACTCTTACCTGACTAGCATATAATAATCCAGAAATCTCATCCCTAAAGACTAAGGTTTTAAAGCACAATCTATTAGGATATGGTTGGAAGATAACCAATCCATGCCTAAGATCACATCTAGTTGTACTAGGGGCAAACAGATCAAATCCACAAGGAAATGTCTATTCTGAACAATGATAGGACAGTTTAAGCAAACAGAATTAACAGTCACAGGTTTAGCAGTTGGGGTAGAAACAATCAGATTATAAGATAATGAAGAAACAGGCAAGTTCAACGTTTTCACACAATCCATCGAAATAAATGAATGGGTTGCACCAGAATCAAACAGTACAATTAAGAGATTACCATCAATGTCACACTCACCCTGCACGAGATCACCGGAGTTCGATGCCTCCGCACCACTCATCGTGTAAACTCTTCCCTTGGCGGTTGGCTTGCTTGCTCTAATGAGGTTGAATGACTGCTCCCTCTTCGGTGCATGGCACTCCTTTGCCAAATGCCCAATACGGTCACAGTTGTTGCACTTGTAGTCCTTCTTTGGGCAATCATTCGCGAAGTGATTCGAATCCCCACATCGGAAACATCTCCTTCCTTGGTCTTGATCGTTGTTTCTCTGGCCCCCACTTCCAGTTCCTGACACACTGGAACGAGCTTGTTGCTTATGATTGTTATTGTAGCTAGGTTCTTGATGGTATGGCTTCCTCTGGTTCTGCTTCCATTTTAAATTATGTCCTTGATTCTGACCCTTATGACGAGCTGGTCCACTTGCGCTTTCTCTGCTATCCCTTCCTTTGCGCATCAACTCAATCTTCCGGCACTTCTCCACTAATGTTTGGAAACTCCGAATTTCAAAGGGCAGCACTGATTCCTTGATTTCAAAGCGTAAACCGGCTTCGAACTGTTCACACTTCCACTCTTCACTGGGGTTGTTCTGAAAGAAGCGGAAGTATTTGGCAAGTGATTCGAACTTTGCCGCATACTCCCCCACCGTCAGATCTCTCTGACTTCGCCTCAAGAACTCTTGTTCTTTCTCCTTTCGGGCACTCTGGGGAAAGTACTTGTCCAGAAACTTGCCGCAAAATACTCCCCAGGTGATCACTTGATGTTCAGCCTCTAGCAGTTGCTTAGTACCCTTCCACCAATACTCGGCGTCTCCCACGAGCTGAAACGTCGAATAAGGTACCTTGGATTCTTCAGGAGTGTGTACCAACTCGAAAATCTTTTCTAACTCTTGAATCCAGAGATCTGCCTTAATCGGATCCACGTCTCCATCGAACTGAGATGGATTCTGACGTCTGAACGCATCAAGATGCCTTCCCTCTGCAGCTTGTTCCGCCGCACTGTTCTTGCTGATTTTGTGCAGCAGCATTGGCCGTTTGATGAGCTATAGCAGCAGCCACATCAGCCAGTGCTTGAGCAGCGAAGTCCATTCCTCCATTGCCTCGTCCACGTCCACGAGCACCTCTCTGATTCATACTGACCTGGATCACACAAGCAGTCAGATGACAATCCGAAAGAGAGAACCCGCCGGTCACCACACATTACCTCAAAAGAAGTAATTCAAACAACACACAATCAGAGAAAACACAACAGCAACACAACAGACCTAACCCAGACATTCCCGAAAGACTCGACTAGCTCTGATACCACTAATGTGACACCCTAACTTGGTCATCACATGGTTACCCTTTTTGCGGAAAAATGCTCGTTTAAATGCTGGTCGCCTTCGGAAAAAGATTATTCAACATACACAAGGTTACCAAAAAGGTACTTAATTTTTTTTTCTTTAAATAAAAGAAGTAAAAGGTAAAGAAACTCACAACTTGAAAACGACAACAGATACATACATATAATATTGCCTCGAAAGGTCTTAGCTTTTAACATTACACCACGGCCTTAATCAATATGGCCAACAGAAACGAAAACATAACTGAAACATAACTGAGAAGATAAGGTAAATAAAACACCAATTGGGAATGGAAATCTGGGAATCTAAACTCAAAAGAAAAGCTCAAAATCCAAGACTAACGGACCACTCAAAACAAAGTCTCCAACCACTACCAATGCCTACGACACTCGGAGTGGCCACAAACGCTCCCACAAGAAGGAGTCTCCGGCTCCGGGTCAATCACCTCTCCTCCGTCATCCAACGGGACATCCTCCTCCTCAATATCCAAAGGGTGATAACCCGCCTCGAGCTCCTCATCCCACCAGTCGTCTACCAGCTCATGAGGCTCCTCCTCAGGATCCTCTTCGGGATCTTCTTCAGGATCTTCCTCCATCGGTTCCTCCTCTTCTGGCTCGGCAGGCTCAACGTGAGGGTGAAGTAGACCGGCTTCCTGTAGCGTGTTCAGGTACAACCATGGCGGTGGAAGAATCACGTTCCTGGATTCCACCGAGTGGATCCTCCTAACAGGCTCTCCATGTATATTAGCTTCAGTAGTAGTGATTGGCCCTCGGTACGTCGCCGTAGTCGCATTCGCGTCCATCCTCCAATTCCCAATCCTGTCGGCCTCGTCAAAAGTCTCTGTCCGTGTGACCTCAGGTACAAGAGGGACAAGAGGGTCCATCTAAAGCATACGCATACCCGGTACGAGGAAAATAAAAGAACAAACAGACATGCAAGAGTGAGATACCGTCATAAGATATATCCCACAACAACCATATACATGATACATGCAACACGAAATCATATCAACAGTTAAAGCATGCATAATCATCATAATATAACAGTGTTATATCAAGGGGTCCTCAAGCCCGTACAATCAGTTTTCGAAATTGTGCATGACACTTCAATATCGGGCTCTACCCTAATCTCATGAGATCACAACACCATATTTTCACTGGAGAAGATAGAGTTGGTCAAGCTCTGCCCACCGGGCTGTTGCCACCGCATCCTGATGCACCAGGCCTCTTGGTCAGACAACGCCACATGCCCTTAACGAAACAGCTAGCAATGTGGATCGACTCTCGATACCCCATGGGTATCCTCAATAAGCAAAGGCACGTCTGCCAGGGGAAATGCATATGAATAAAAACTTTCCTTTTAAGGTTTTTCTTTGTGTAAATATTTCACTGTCAAAGCTCAAAGCTAATGACTTAACATTATTTCCCCATCACTTGAAAACGTAGAAACATAGGACACACAGTCCGAATGCTCAATCCCAACACCTAGACCGTGGCCGCAGTCAAGGTTTGTGGTAATGGAAATCAATATACTTTTAGTCATGTTTTACTTATCATGCTAAAGACAATAGGCCACAACAACGGAAATCAGAACGAACTGTCCTCGATTCCGCGAATTGGACTTGAAGTCCATAACATTACCAATAGGACTTTACAGTCCCGAATTAACACTGATCCAAGATCACGTGCTAAGCATGGAAAACTAGAGGCGACGTCTCACGTCTAGATTCCTATTCTTTTAGTACTTATCTTTCATTTGACGAAAACAGTTTTCGAAATCGAAAGCCTCGATAACCTATGCTGGCTATCAGAAAGTTTCTAAATCATTTGGGAGAAAACCTTTTCTTTGGAAAATCCATTATAAAACGTTTTTGAAACACTTTTAACTTTGAAAATCCCCAATAGGATATTGTAAAATATTTTCGAAAGTTTTCACTTAAAACACAGTTCGAAAAGGGGTTTTCTCTTGCATTCTAGAAATCACTAAAACTATATTGTCACATAAAACAAGTACTTTTAAACATTCAAGCTTTTTGGAAAAGAACACCCATCCTTTCATCTTCAAAGCTTATTAAGGTTTTTAATCCTTATTAATGATTGAGCACATGATACACGTCCGGCTTAGCAAACTTCAAACAACAACAGCAGAAGATGTACACATATATATATTCACGCTTCAATGCCAATATCACAGCTTCATCACGCTTATACATCTCAACATATATAACGATACAGTTCAACTTCATATAATAGCATAACATTTCAGATAATCCAAGAACTCAATAACAGTCAAGTAAACAATTAATCAAATACACACATGCATACAGTTATTGAATATCTTTCGAAATCCCCTCTTACCTCAAAAGACGATAAGGGTTCCGACTACGAAAACTAAGGATCACGAACGTCCGCAGAATTGAATCTAAGGTTACACACATGAAACCATAGGTTAGATTTTTAATCAAAGAACACTAGCCACAAGGCATAGGTTCGGTTTTCAACAATGGTTTTGGATTAAGGTTTCCAAAAATCATGCAACTTATGGATTTATGATCCTTAAGTGCTAGGAGTTCTTAAACACCAAAAGTTTAACAAGTTTGAATCAAGAATCCCACTAAGTCATCAACTTAGGGTTTCGGTTTTCATCCTCTAAAATAGGTTAGGATGTTCTAAATTTTCCAATCTCTTTAGGTTAGCATCCATACCTAGTAAGGAGCCTAAAACCTTGATCATTTTGGAAAAATGAAAAAATCAAATACCCTAGGCCACAAACACTACCATTCGGCCTTGAGTAAAAATGAGGGTTAGAGGTTTTTAAACTTTCCAATCTCTTGGATCTAGCATCCTTATACATCAAGGAGCCCAAATCCATGATCACTTTGGAAAAACCTCAAAGTACATATAACAAAACACTTAGAGTTTTCACTTTTTCATGAAAATACATAAAAGTTTCTAAACTTTTCCAATCACTTAAACCTAGCATCCTTATGTACATAGGAGCTCTTGATCATGATCATGTTGGAATAACACTCAAACACAAGCTTAACCAAGCTAAGATGAAACAAAACTCATATGGCACAAAAGACATAGATTCTGTCCAGTACAGAAAATGGTGTTAGAGATTTTTGTTTTCCACAAGATTTTAGTATGTTGTAGAGGAAGTAAAAATAAGAATATAGAAATTGGTTTCACCTCAATCGGAGTTTTCTACAATTTTTGAGAATTTTTTGAATTTTAAAAGCATATTATGAACTCAAAACATCAACTATGAAAATAAAGCCAAAACTTGAAAAACAAATGGTATAGGGACATTACCCTTACCAATATGAACAACTTTTATGAAGAACACAACTTGAAAAACTTAGTAAAAATGGTACCTTTAGTTGTGTGAAGAAGAAGATGAATAGTTGTAAAAAAGTGTTTTTGTGAAAGGAAGCAAAAGTGTGAAATGGTTACACTTTGAAACTTAAATAGAAGAAGGAAAAGAGAGGGGGAGGGCGTCAGTTTTGGGGCAGATTGGAGGGGAGAGAAGAGCTTGACTTGGTTGAGAAGAAAGGAGGTATGGTGTAGGTAAGGTGTGTGTAAGAAAGTATGGTGATTTGACTTGATTGGTGTAAGGAAGGTATGGCCATGGACATGCCTATGTCATAGCCTTCACATCAGTCAATCTACTCCATTTTTGTTCTGCTCCAACTTGCATCAGATGAATTTCCCGATGGTATTTCCCGACGATTCGCCCGGGTAATACTCGGAAATTCGGCCCCGAACAAGATTTCTCAAAACACTCCCAACCCACACAAAAATTAAAAAAAAACACTAATCGTCTCGTTCACGAGTCAATATTAGGTCTCTAGCTCAGTAAACTCGTACTGGCTTTGAAAACCCAGACCGACTTTCGTCTGAATTTTATACCGAAAATTTTACTGTGACTTCATACAGTAAAATAACACAAGAAAATGATTTTATTTAAAATAAAATCATCCTCTGGATTTTATCACAATTAAATACATTAAAGCATGCATTTACTATTAATTAAGCACACGAAAAACAGGGTGTTACAGTTACCGCCTCAGCAGTTAGGGTAGAAACAATCAAGTTTTATGGTAAGGAAGAAATATGCAAGTCTAGAAGTTTCACATTATCCATCGAGATAAAAGAATGAGTTGCACCTGAATCGAAAAGTACAGTTAAAAGATTACCGGCTAAATCGCACTTACCCTGCACCAGATCGGCGGAATTCGATGCTTCAGCTCCACTCATCGTATACACTCGCCCTTTAGTAGTCGGCTTGCCTGCTTTGGCATGATTGATAGTTGGTTCTCTTTTCGGTGCCCTGCAGTCCCTGGCTATGTGCCCTATACGATCGCAGTTAAAGCACTTCATCACTTTCTTTGGGCACGTATTAGCTAGATGACTGGGATCCCTGCACCGGTAACACTTCCTCTCTTGGCCTTGATTATTGTTTCTCTGGCCTCCACTTCCTGTTCTCGAAGTACCGGAATGATGATGTTGTTGTTGTTTCTGGTTGTTACTGGGTGATTGATAATATGGCTTCCTCTGGTTCTGCTTCCAATTTTGGTTCTGTCCCTGATATTGACTCTTGGGACAAATGGGTCCTCCAACATTTCCCCTGCTATCTCGCCCCTTGTGCATCAGTTCTACCTTTCGGCATTTCTCTACCAGGGCTTGGAAATTTCTGATTTCCAAGGGCATCACAGATTCCTTGATCTCGAAGCGTAGACCGGCTTCGAACTTCTCCCACTTCCACTCCTCATCGGGGTTGTTCTGGAAAAAGCAGAAGTATTTGGCAAGGGATTCAAACCTTGCTGTATACTCCCCCACCGTCATGTCCCGCTGACTCAGCCTCAGGAATTCCTGCTCTTTCTCTGTCCGAGCACTCTGGGGAAATATTTGTTTAGAAATTTGTTGCGAAATAATCCCCATGTGATCGCCTGATGATCAGCCACTAGTAGTTGTCTGGTGACCTTCCACCAGTATTCAACATCTCCAATTAGTTGGAATGTTGCGTAAGGCACCTTTGCTTCCTCTGGGGTGTGCACCAGCTCAAAGATCTTTTCCAGCTCTTGGATCCAAAGATCAGCTTTAGTCGGGTCTACGTCCCCGTCAAACTGCGATGGATTCTGGCGTCGGAAGGCATTCATATTCTTCCCCTCTGCAGCCTATTCAGCTCTTTCTTTGCTCCTCGTTGATTCTGGGCAGCCGCGTTGGCAATCTGGAAAGCTATGGCAGCCGCAACGTCAGTCAAAGCTTGGGCAGCGAAGTCCATCCCGCCATTGCCTCGGCCACGACCGCCACGACCGCGTGCTCCTCTTGGTTCCATACTGACCTGTAAGATACAATCAGTGAGATGGTAACCATAAAATAAAAGGTAACTCGTCGGATAACACACATTACTTCTTAGAAGTAATTCAAACAAGACTCGACCCGAGAATACACAACATCGACACAACAGGCCTAAACCCAAAAATTCCCGAAAGACTCGACTTGCTCTAATACCACTAATGTGACACCTAAACCCGGCATCACATGGTTACCCAATTGCGGAAATATTACCCAATTGCGGAAATATTTCTGATTTACAATACTGGTTACTTTCTGGAAGTATCATTTTCTCGATGGATGAGTACACTAAAAGCGGTAGTTAATTTTTTTTTAGATGAAGGAAGATAAAGGTGATGAACACTCAGAACATGAATTGAAGACAACATATATATATATATATATAACATGTCCCAATGAAAGCCAAGTTCCAGTACATAAGTTAGGGCCTTATCAATGGCCATTGCAACATAATTAGACATCTAGGAGTTACAACTTAAAAGAGAGTAAGTAAGACACAGGGAAAGAGGGTCCGGAACCACATCCAAAAGATAACTCTAAAAGTCAGATGATGGAAGATTATCCACAAAATGCACCGAACTGGTTACTGACACTGGCTGCAAGCAGGGCCTCCACAAAGGCTCCCATGAGACGAGACCTCAGGTAATTGATCTATAACGTAGCCGCCCTCATCTACAGAATCTTCGTCGATGTCATGATCCATAACATGATCCTCCGGCTCATCCTCCTCCATGGCCTCATCGAAGTCTTCCTCCGGATCCTCCTCAGGGTCCTCCTCGGGATCATCCTCGATCGACGCTGCCGGCTCTACGTCTAAAGGTGGTGGCTCATGAAGCAGTCCGTGAGCTCGCAGTCTGTGGAGGTAATACCAAATCGGAGGCAGAGCTACCCTCCTAGTTTCCACAGTGTGGCTTCTACGGATTGGGTCTCCTTCAGCATTTAAATCGGTCGTGGTGATTGCTCCGTGGTATGTGGCAGATGTCGCCCCCGGTGTATCTCGCCATGCCCCATCATTCCTCACGCATCGCCGAAGACCTCAGTCTTCGATGTTGTCGGCGCAAGCGGGATATTGGGATCCATCTGGACTCATGTATATACGGCGATTCCAAAAAGGAAGAGAGAATAACAAGTAGAAATGAAAGAGTGAGATACCGACGCTGGATATATCGCACAACAACCATACACATGATACATACAACACCATGGCATATTAACATTTTAAACATTTCTCATCGATAAACAACAAGTATCATTTCAGTGGGTCTCATACCCGAATCAATCAATCTTGTAAAGATAATGCATGACACTTCTATCATTGGGCTCTAATCTTAATCTCGTGAGATCACATCACCGTTTTATCAAGAAAGAAAGAGTTGGTCAGGCTCATACGCCCCGTTTGGCAAGTTATCTCCGTCACCTCATGCGCCCGGATCAACATTATCATGAATCCCTTATAACGGCCATTCGGATGTATACCTCATCGAATACCACATCTTAAGCGGGTATTCGGATAACTCAAGCACGTCTGCCAAGGGTAAATGCATATGAATAAAAGAGTTTTTATTGACGAGACTTTTCTTTGTGTTCTCTCTTTTCCGTTTGTCGAATCCCAAAGCTAACGACTATTCACAATTTCCATCACTTAAAAATTAATACCACAGGACGCACAGTCCAAGTGTTCAATCACAACATCTTAGACCGCGGCCGCAGTCCAAGGTTGTGGTCGTAGAAACAATTATAATTTTATCTATGTTTTATTTCAACATGATAAGGACTCCTAGCTCATAACAACGAAATTAGGACACACACTCCTCAATTCCAAAATTAGGACTCCTAGCCCATACCTTGGTCAATAATTCTTGACACGGATCCCATATCACGTGCATAAACTGAATACTAGAGGTGACGTCTCGCGAACTAGTATTCTCTTTCACATGTGCTTACTTTTCGCTCAGTGAAAATCAAAAACCAAAACAAAACCTCGGTCACTTATCCAAGTAACCGAAACGTTTCTAAATCATTTAGGAGAAAATCTTTTCCTTTACAAATTCTTTTATAAAACATTTAGAAAATTCGTTTGCTTTTGAAATCCTTGATGAAATAAAGTCAATTATTTTCAAAGGGGTTTTCCTTCATAAAACACATAGTTCGAAAAGGTTTTCTCTCGTACCAATTTCGGGTCATAAAAAGGTAATTTCTATTGTCTTAAAAAAACTTCCACGTCTCTTTTCAAAATAAGAATCTCATTTTCTTGAAGTAAGCGTTTTAAACAAGGAACTTTTATAACTGAAACCAATACTTTCAAAGTTCTATTCAAGGCTTATTAAGGCTTTTAATCCTTTATAATCATTGTGCACAGACTCAAGTCCGGCTTCTCAAACTTCAATCAACAGTAATATATTCTCAACAATAATATCACAGTTAACGACAGTTCATCACATATATAGATAATTCATAACACTTTAAAGCAAGTAATGTTCAACTTCAAGTAAAAACCACAATAGTTCAAGTAAACAAGTTATTCAAGTATTGGCTCTATATCACAATAATATTCAAATCACTCAAGTAAACACATACACACATGCATACAGTCATTGGATATCCCTAGGCAATCCCCTCTTACTTTCGGTGAACGTAAGAAGATTAGATGCTCGACGAGGTAAGTCACGAACGTTCTTGTTTCCTCCACGATGGAAGTCTAAGGTTATGAACACAAAATCACAAGTTAATATCAAACAAGAACACTAAACCACAAGGTATAAGTTCGGCCAAGATTAGTTCTTAGGGTTAGAGATTCCCAAAAATTATACAACTCATGGATTTATGATCCTTAAGTGTTAGGAGTTCATAAACAATGATCATTTAACAAAGTTGAATTAAAATTCCACAAATTTAAAAACATCGGGCATTCGGCCAAGGCTAGTAAAATAGGCTAGCATTCACTAAACTTTCCAATCTCTTAGGTTTAGCATCCATATGTGTTAAGGAGCTCATAACAATGATCATTTTGAAAAAATAAGAACAAGGTATCCTAGGTCCATAACCTTCTAGGTTCGGCCTTCATAGGATTTATAGACAAGAGATCTTTAAACTTTCCAATCTCTTAGACTTAGCATCCAAATATCTTATGGAGATCAAGTCCATGATCATCTTGGAAAAATGAAAATAACACATACTAGCTTTAATAACATAAAATGAACAAGTTATATATCCTTAAACTTTCCAATCTCTTAGACTTAGCATCCAAATATCTTATGGAGCTCAAGTCCATGATCATCTTGGAAAAATGAAAGTAACACATACTAGCTTTAACAACATAAAATAAACAAGTTATAAATCCTTAAACTTTCCAATCTCTTAGACTTAGCAGCCAAATATCTTATGGAGCTCAACCCCATGATCATCTTGGAAAAATGAAAGTAACACATACTAGGTTTAACAACATAAAATAGCCAAGTTATAAATCCTTAAACTTTCCAATCTCTTAGACTTAACATCCAAATATCTTATGGAGCTCAAGTCCATGATCATCTTGGAAAAATGAAAGTAACACATACTAGCTTTAACAACATAAAATAAACAAGTTATTAAGAGTTCTAAATCCATGATCAATACTTGAAAAGTTGAAACATAGTATCCTAGGCTTACTTATTCATATTTTTTGGTCATCATAGGAATAAGCTATCTAAAACTTCCAAGATTTATAGATTCAAGATCAAGGGATAGTTATAAACTCAAACACATGATCATATTTCAAAAGTTGAAGCAAAAACTTCCTAGGTCACAAATGCAAGCATTCGGCCTTCATTGGAAGAGATGGATAGAGATTTTTGTTTTTCAAAACCTCTTAGTATGTGAAAATATAAGTTAATACAAGACTATAGAAAGTGGTTTCAACTCAAAAGGAGTTTTCTACCATTTTAGAGAGATTTTAGAAGTTTAAAGCATATAAAGAACACATAAAGTAAACTAAGAAATAAAAGATGAAACTTGCAAAAAGATTTATATGAGAGCATTACCTTTAGTGTAAGGAAGAACTTTAATGAAGAACTTAAGTAGAAAAGATGAATAAAAATTAAAGTTTTAAGAGCTTGAACTTTTAGAAGAAAAGAAGAAGATGAACTTTAATGGAGGTTGAAGGAGGAAGATGATGAAGTGAAAATGGAATGGGTATATATAGGGAGAGGGAGGAGAGTTCACGGCTAAGGGAGTGAGAGGGAAAGCTTGTTGAGCAAGCCTGATGGTTTAATGCTTGATTGGATGGAAGAAGAGAGAAAAAAAGACTTTTGGATTATAATAGTATTATAATTTGAAAAGTGTAATGATAATACTTTTAGAGTGTGTCATAGTCTCTTCCATAATGTCTCCTCACTTATTTTATGATCCCTAATTTACTTCATTTCGTACCCGGTTGCATTTCCGATCGTAATTTTTCCAACGTTTCGCCCGAATAAAATATTATATTTTATTTTTTCTTGCACGGAAATTTTCAAAATAACCAAGGTTAAAGGAAACATAATAAAAACACTAATTGTTTCGTTCATGGGTCAAAATTAGGTTTTCTGCACAGTAAACTTGTACCGGCTGTGAAAACGCAGACTGACTTCCGTCTGAATTTTCAACCGAAAATTTTACCGTGACTTCATATGATATAACAACACAATAAAATGATTTTAGTTTAATTAAAATCCTCCTTTGAGTTTAATCTAAAATAAACACATTTAAATATATATTTACTGCTATAGAAAACGTAGGGAAAACAGGGTGCTACATTTCCGGCTTTTTGACCAAACTGGGTTCGTTTTAGAAACTACTTACCAGTTTAGGGTTGTTCTGAAACTATTTACCAATAGGGGGTCCTTTTGGACATGTGACATATTTTATTTTTTTTCACTCTAACGGGTCAAAGGCGCCAGTCAGACTGGCGCCTACCAGTATTAAAAAAATAAAAAAAAGAAAGATAATTGATAGCAATAATAAGAGATATAAAAAAATAATAACAATAATAATTTACACCAATAAATATTCATCAATTATTACAGTAGTTAAAAAAAAATAACCTTGTATTGCATTAATGGCATCGTTACTCCCTATACTTATAGTATAATTTTTTTAAGCAGTGTTCCTTGTGATATTATTTGATACTTGTTATTATGGGATTTTTTTTATTGCCTCTTGTTGTTTTAAATGGATTTTTGTACAAAATGGGTTTCTTTTAGAAACTATTTATCGGTAGCAAGTAGCAAATAACAATGACAAGTAGAAAATAATATCAAAAGAGGCATAAAAAAAATAATAGCAATAACAATTTACACCAATAAATATTAATCAATTATTACAGTAGTAAAAAAATTATCTTATAAGACTTAAAAGAAAGTTACCTGCAATTTAGAAGGAACACTGCTACAAAAAAATTATACTATAAATATAAGGAGTAACGATGACATTAATGATAAAGTATCTATTTAAAACAACAAGAGACAATAAAAAAAATCCCCTAATAACAAGTAGCAAATAATATCACAAGAGTCATAAAAAATAATAGCAATAACAATTAACACCAATAAATATTAATCAATTATTACAGTAATAAAAAAAATTACCTTGTAAGACTTAAAAGAAAGTTACCTGTAATTTAGAAGGAACACTACTACAAAAAAAATTATACTATAAGTGTAGGGAGTAATGATAACATTAATGATAAAGTATCTATTTAAAACAACAAGAGGCAATAAAAAAAATCCCATAATAACAAGTAGCAAATAATATCACAAGAGTCATACAAAAATAATAGCAATTACAATTTACACTAATAAATATTCATCAATTATTACAGTAGTAAAAAAAAATTTACCCTGTAAGAAATAAAAGAAAGTTACCTACAATTTAGAAGGAACACTGCTACAAAAAAAATTATACTATAAATATAGGGAGTAACGATGACATTAATGCTAAAGTATCTATTTAAAACAACAAGAGGCAATAAAAAAATCCCCTAATAACAAGTAGTAAATAATATCACAAGAATCATAAAAAAATAATAGCAATAACAATTTACACAAATAAATATTCATCAATTATTACAGTAGTAAAAAAAAATTACCTTGTAAGAATTATAAGAAAGTTACCTGCAATTCAGAAGGAACACTGCTACAAAAAAATTTATACTATAAGTATAGGGAGTAACGATGACATTAATGGTAAAGTATCTATTTAAAACAACAAGAGGCAATAAAAAAAATCCCCTAATAACAAGTAACAAATAATATCACAAGAGTCATAAAAAAATAATAGCAATAACAATTTACACCAATAAATATTCATCAATTATTACAGTAGTAAAAAAAAATTTACCTTGTAAGAATTAAAAGAAAGTTACCAGCAATTTTAAAGGAACACTGCTAAAAAAAATTATACTATAAGTATAAGGAGTAACGATGACATTAATGCTATTACAAGGTAAAATTTTCTTTTACTACTATAATAATTGATGAATATTTATTGGTGTAAATTATTATTGTTATTATTTTTTTATACCGCTTATTATTGCTATCAATTATCTTTCTTTTTTTTTTCTTTTTTTCATACTGGTAGGCGTCAATCTGACTGGCACCTTTGACTTGGAAGGTGACAGTCTGACTGGCGCCTTTGACTGGTGCCTTTGACCCGTCAGAGTGAGAAAAAAAAATAAGCCATATATCCAAAAGGACCCCCCATTAATAAATAATTTCAGAACAACCCTAAACTGATAAATAGTTTTTAAAACGAACTCAGTTTGATCAAAAAGCCTACATTTCCACACTAATTGTACCTGTGTTATTGTGGATCTGGATAGAAGTGCTGTCTTTCTTCTTGGTTTGTGGGGATGTGTTGGTATATATGCGCAAGGGCTTAACTTGGACCTTAGCATCATAAATGCCTTGGTCGATTGATTTACCTTATGGTTGTCCCTTGTTTTTGCAACTATGGGATTGTTCTGGGCAGACATCAAGGGGCTAATTTATGGATGACAATGGGTAGGGTTTGGATAGGGTACTATAGTACCCATACCCGAACTCATACTCTCGTGGGTAGCAATTTTAGTATTCTTATCCGTACCCTCTGGGTACCTAAGAACCCGTACCTGCACCCGTTACCCGCACTTTAATTTAACAGTGAAAAAGCAATAAATAACAAAAGAAAGTTATACCAATTAAAAACGATTCAAAAGTCTTTTAAGTCCACTCATAAAACAATACAAAACAAAATATTTAAATAAATAAAAACATCCAAAAATGAATTATAGATGCAACTAGGTTTAGAAAGTTAAGAATCTTTAAATTAATTTTGGTTTTTAAATTTGTAATATAGTTGAAATTATATATATTAGTAATATAAATAAATAAATAAATATATATATATATATACATATACATATGTGCGGGTATGGGGCGGGGTGGGTACCATAGTACCCGTACCCACAACCTTACCCATTCAAATTTGCGGGTAAATACCCGTACCAATTGTGGGTAATTTTTGCGGGTACCCAATGGATAGGGTACAAATTGTCATCCCTAGGCTAATTCTATTGTCCAGTAAGTACCTAGGCTTGGCAATTTAGTACTATATAGGGGGAAGAACTCTTAGTTAATTTTCAACCTTATAGCAGCTTATTCCTTTGCTTTTGGTTGACATAATACCTTTAGTTGTCCCTCTACTATATGTCCCTTATTTTTACAGTGGTCAGTGTATACGGGTTCGAGTATCCCTAGTACTTGTTTCAATATAATTTGGCTTATAAAAAAAAAGTCAGGATAGAAGATATCGGACGAAAGGGGAGAGCATGCAGTTGCCATGGTGGCAGATGTATGGGGGACAGAGGTCACCGTTGCCGTCTCCGCCGTTACCGCCTTCGTTGCCATGAAGAAAAAAAAAAGACATGTGAATTGGTGGGGTGAGTGATTGTGGGGATGGGAGGGGGCGGGGGCTGGGAATGGGTATTTTGGTAAAAGCAATACCCTAAGGTTAGTGGTTAGTATTCTTTATAAAAAAAATTAGGATATGGGAGGTTGGAATTGACAATTAAGAAGGTGGGAAATACAAGAGCCCAATATAAAATTCTTTTTGATTGGTTGAAAATCTAAAAAATTTAAATTCATATATATTGTATTCAAAATTAAACTCATTATTTCACTTTTTTATCTGAATTTTTCAATTTGACCGCTTGTAGTCAAACTACTCATCAATTACAGGTCAATCTTGAATCTGTGTAAGTTCATGTGGGTTGTTGTTTTTTTTTTATAGTCATAATTTTTTTATTTTCTAAATAATTATATTTAATGATTGATTTTCTTTTCAGCTGTGCTGATAGGCGATAGCCTCTTTCTTGATCTCTCTTTTTCGATTCATTGCCGGGATAATTTCCATAATGCAATTTGGGTCTCGTCAAATCCGTTAAACAATATCAACATAGATTTTATTCTAATGATATTGACCAATCACTTTTTTAAGACTGAATATCGACCAATCACCTGAGAGTTTTAATATGTTACATCCTTAAGAAAACTAGTAATAAGATATATATTTATAATAACATGATTTTGAATCTTTTAGATCCTTGATGAAATAGGTAATAAGATAAATATTTTATAAAAAACTAGTGACAATATACATTTACAATCTAATTTTGAATTTTCTAGGTTTTAAACAACTTGTTATTTGATTTGGTAGGGATGTAGAAAATTCAGATTCTAATTGATTAGTCAATATATAGTTTCCATTTTTTATAAACATAATTTGTGGTATATATAAAGGTATTAAAAGTTAAATATATAGATCTGAGTATAACAAAGAAAATGTTTTTTCCTTACAAGATTAATGGATTAAATTAATTATGATACCCAATCAAGAGGTATATTGGCAGTCCAAAATCAGTTGGAGAAATTCTCTCCCTTTTTTTTTTCTTATCACATACCCACATACACTCCCTCTTCCCTCTTCCCTCTTCCTCTCTATCTGTCTATCTTCTTTTTCGATTTTCCTGAGATAACCAGCTACGCTCAGTTTGTAAGTTTTTTTTTTTGAATAATCTGTATTTTTTTTGGTACACGAATAATCCATATTTTATCACTTGAAAACCTAGAGCTTCTAATAACTCTCTCTTCAGTTTGGTTTCTTGTCTGTGTTTTGATGGTAAACGGTTTTTTGATGAACAGCTTCTAATCTATATTTTCAATCTTCGATTTTTCATCTTGTAGTTCTTGGCTGTATCCTCTAGCTGATCATTCTTTGTTACCCTTTTCTTCTCAGATGGATAAAGGTAAGCAAGAAGTAATGGATCATGATCATGAGGAACCCTATGAAGAGGTAGAGAAGATGAAGAGATCATCTCCTTCAAAGTCTAGTGAAGTTTATGCTGAACCAATAGCTGTTCGTGAGTGCAATATCTGTGGCAAGACCTTCAGAAATGGCAAAGCATTGGGTGGCCATAGAAGATCTCACTTTCAAGCTGCCAAAAAGCATTCACAAAAGGTGAAAACCCATTACTCAAATCCCTCAAAAAGAAGCAATAATAAGGCTGTTTGTGATGATCATGATGATAATGATGATGGGAAACACACTTGTTATCTATGCAAGAAGGATTTCCCATCCAAGAATGCTTTGTTTGGGCACATGAGGTCTCACCCTGAGAGGGATTGGAGGGGTGTTTGCCCTCCTCCTATTCACACTAATAACAAGAACATAAAAGAGATGGTGAAGAAGAAGAATAAGGGGAAGAACATTACAACCATTGATGAACCCAACCTTTCAGAAGCCATTGCTGAAGACAACAATTGTAAAGATAGTGATGTGAGAGGACTAGTGATTGAGGAGGTAGCCAATAACATCGAAACTGAAACACTGGTTGAGACACTTCCATTGAATAATGAATTTGTAGGACCAAGAATGTTGGACTTTGACCTGAATGAGTCGCCAGATGATATGCAAGATTAAGCAATTTGTCAGGTATGAATGGTAGTGCAGTCTAAACATTCGTTTTGTAATGCTCATAGTATCGTTGGTTTGAATTTGAATTAATGTTGTTCAATTTTACTCTCTACTCAATTTATGTTTTATATGACTTCCCTTTCTATGTTAAGATGAATTTCCTGAAGTGTCAATTTACTATGAAATATATTGCTAGTAATCTTCAAAATAAAAAAAGGCTATATTGTGACCCCCTATATAGCTATATCTCAACCTTATAGTTCTCTTTGGCTTTAGGTTGATGTATTATCTGTAGTTCATGTGATTAGTTTTTTTTTTACAAGATACTTGATGTGATTAGTTATGTCATCAATGTTTCTTTATATATGGGTTTGGTATCCCTTGTAATGAGTCAAATATAAAATTTTGCTTATAAAAAAAAAAGCAGAAATCTATTCTCTTTTAAACTTTCATAATTTTTCGTTTTGTCGCTCTTACAAGCCAAGGTGGTGAATGAAAGCAAAATAGATTAAAAAGCTGTAGTTTTGAACATCAAGGTTTTGTATAAGGTTTTTCATGTCCTTATGTTTGCAGAAACACTTGGTGGCTATGTCTATACATTATATAATCCATACTCCTTCGCAAGGCTAGTTGTTATATATGTCTATGGATATGAATATTTGTGACGGAAGAAACGCCGGGGCTCCCCATCCTAAATTTTCCAAGCAATTACTAATTTCTTTCAATTTTTATATTATTTTTATAAAATACGGTGACCCCATAAATCCAGTTTTTCCAAAAATAATGAATTTATACGTTAATACATCGTTAAATCAAACACACTTGGTGGCTATGTCTATACATTATATAATCCATACTCCTTCGCAAGGCTAGTTGTTATATATGTCTATGGATATGAATATTTGTGACGGAAGAAACGTCGGGGCTCCCCATCCTAAATTTTCCAAGCAATTACTAATTTCTTTCAATTTTTATTTTATTTTTCTAAAATACGGTGACCCCATAAATCCAGTTTTTCCCTACTGTCTAGCTTATTGGATTAAGCTAGATACAAGAGGAAAATGAATTCTCCTCGTTCAAAAAACAATGAATTTATACGTTAATACACTGTTAAATCAACCATTGAAAGTGTTGAGAAAGCCTAAGATGTGCGTTAATGCACTAATGCATGGATTGATGATTTTCCAAAGGTAGGGAATCCGAATCTAGATGTGGGTATGTGAGAAGAGAAAGGAGAGAGAAGGAAGGAAAGAACATCTCCCAATGTAATATTAAATGAGATATAAAATAAAGTTGGCATTGAATTTCACAAAAGTTTAACGATTTCCAATTGTCAAGACACCTTAATTCTTACAATTAAAGTAGAAATTAAAGTAGAAACCAAATGGAAAAGTTTTGACAAACAAAAAACTATTATCAATATATATAGATTTTGTTTTAAGATATTGACCAATCACTTAACAGTTTCAATTTGTTACATCCTTACCAAAAACTAGAAATAAGATATGAGATATACATTTATAATTCTGTCAAAAGAAAAAGATACACATTTATAATTAATAACCTGATTTTGAATCTTTTACATCCTTGAAGAAACGGGTAACAACTAACAAGGTAAATATTCTTATAAAAAAAACTAGTGATAATATATATTTATAATATAATTTTGAAGTTTCTATGTTTTAGACAAATATATTTATAATATAATTTTGAATTTTCTATCTTTTAAACAACTTGTTATCTACCAACAAGGATTGACACATCTGGTCAAGCCTTTCGCTTACACTTGCTGATGTTGATGGTATTCTCTGACCTTGCAAGGGGACGTGTCTTTCCCCAATCTAAACTTTTTTTTATAAAAAAAAACTTGTTATCTAATTTTTATTTTGTAGGGAGGTAGAAAATAAAAATTCTTACATGATTAGTCAATATATAATTTTTCATTCTTTATATATAAATACAAATTATGGTAAAATATGTTATTCCTAAATTATATAAGTATAGCATTAAAAAAAAAACGAGAGTGACATATATATTAACTTGCTAAAATTTATATATTAAATGTTAAATATATAAAAAAAATAAAATATATAGATTTGTCAAAGAAAATATTTTTTAAAGAATGAATTAATTGTAATAATTAAGGAGGTATATTGATAGTCAAAAATCACTGAATTTTTTTAAAAATCTAATGCTACTTTATTTCATATTTCAATTGGAGATATTCTTTCTTTCTTCTCTCTCTTTTCTCTTTTCTCTTATCACATACACAACCTTCCCTCTTCCTCTCTATCTATCTATCATCTTGTTCCTCCAAATCTTCTTTGTTTTCGATCTTGCTTATACACCTAACTACGTACGCTCATTTTTAATTTTTTTTCCCGAATAATCTCTTTAATCTATATTTTATCACTTTAAAACCTCCAGCTTCTAGCTCTCTCTTCAGTTAATTTGGTTTTCTTTTTTGTGTTTTGGTGGTAATTTTTCTTTGATGAATAGCCATGTACATATTTTCAATCTTCACTTTTTTATCTTCTTGTTCTTGAAGTTAACCTCTAACTGATCATTCTTTGTTACCCTTTTTTTTCTCAGATGGATACAGACAATAAAGATAAGCAAGAGAAGTAATGGATCATGATCATGAGAAACCCTATGAAGAGGTAGAGAAGATGAAAAGATCTCCTTCAAAGTCTAGTGAAGTTTATGCTGAACCAATAGCTGTTCGTGAGTGCAATATTTGTGGCAAGACTTTCAGCAATGGCAAAGCATTGGGTGGCCATAGAAGATCTCACTTTCAAGCTGCCAAGAAGCATTCACAAAAGGTGAAAACCCATAACTACTTTTCTGCTGAGTCTGTGGTGAAGCCAAACAGTCCTGAAGCTCCAATCCCATGTAAGGAAAAAGGTATATATTTTTGCCGGAGAACCATCAAGTCGCGAAAAGCTTGTGCTGAAGAAGATAAAATTCTATGTAAGTGGTTCATTGAATTGTGCAAACAAAAATGATGGGGATGCTGATTGTGATAGTGATAAGGTGAATGGAGAAAAGGGTTCGTCTGGAATAGTCAGGGATGAAAAAATTTCAGCTAATATGAATGTGTATGTGACTTCTGAAAGTGTGAATACTGAAGTAATGGAAGATGATGTTGGCTTTTCTGATGAAATGATCAAAATGAAATGATCAAAGAGATGGTGAAGAAGAAGAAAAATAAGGGGAAGAAGATAAAGAAATTGTTATTAAAACCAAAGTCTCAAGATTGGGAATCTGAAGACAAAGGCTTTGTTGATAAAACTGAAAAGAAATTGAATGGCTATGAATGTCTATGAATATCAAGTTAATACAATTTTTGCTTACCAAAAAAAAAATTTAGCTTGTGCGACCCTTGGCATAAGGTAGCCTCCCCATTCCTAAATTTTCCAAGCTGTCACTAATTTATTTTAATTTTCATATTATTTTTTCTTAAATATTGCCTCTCCATAAATTCCTTTTTTTTAAACGATTCAGCTCAATGAATTTAGCTAGATCCAGAAGAAATTTATATGAATTAATGTATCGTTGGATCAATCACTGGAATTGAGGAAACTTAGGATGTGTATTGAGAAGAGAAAAAAGAAAAGGAAGAAAAGAATCTCTCCCAATAAAATATTGGATATGAAATGAAATATAAAATAAAGTCGTCATTGAATTTTCCAAAAGTTTAACGGATTTTAAACTAGCAATACCTCCTTAATTATCACAATTAATTTGTTTCTCTTATATGGAAAAAATTATTTTAATTCCTTCATCTTATATGGAAAAAATTATTTTCTTTGTCAAATCGATATATATGACTTTTAATATCTTTACAATTTTATGAAGAGTTAGGCTCAATGTTTCATCATTTTCTCTTCATAATTTGAATCAATTTTTCATTGATGTTTTTTTTTACTAGTGCAGAAACCTATATCATACACGGATATATATTGCTCTGAACATTTCTATAAAATATTTTACATTTTAAATATATAAAAAATTTGTAGTAATTTGTATTATGAATAATGTAACACTCCGATTTTCGCTGCTTTGTAATATCGGTAATAAATATATAAATATATATTTTTATCCGAGACTTAGAAAATGATTTTGGATAAACCAAGGTCATTTCCTTGTTATACTTATTTTCATAAGGTTACGGGGAAGTTTTTGGTTGAAAATTCAGACGGAAGCCGATCTGCCGTTTTCTGTATTTTCGCTGACAGTAAAAGTTTACTTCTCAGAAAACCAAATTTTAATTCATGAACGAGATGAAAAATGTTGTTATCGTATTTGCTACGATACAGGAAGTTTTGAAAAATTTAGTGTAAAAATTAAAATATTATATTTGTTGCGGGCGTATACGTCGAGATGTCTCTAGGAAAAGCTTGCGCCAGATGAATCGAGGAGTCGGCAACGTAGCAGAGATGATGGATTTAACCGACTTGCCGAGCATTTATGACGAGTTTATCCGAGTTATAATGGCCATAATGGCGTATTTATGACAAAGTGAATTTTTGCTATGAAATGACCATTTTACCCTTGTCTTTTTATGACAATTACAAACCTTGCCATTGGAAAATTTGACCAAATCCAACCCAAAACTCACGGCTCCTTCCTCCATACAAATCACTTGGACATCACTTTTCCTAAGTCATAAATGACATTTATGTTAAGTGGATGAGTTATAAGGCAAAGTCATACTCTCATCATTATCCCGAAACTGCCACGAAATTATGACTCTTATATGTTCTGAATATCGAAAAACTTTCTACATGAAAGTTGTTCATCTTTCTCTCTTCTTTCCAACGACATAAAGATCATCAAAAACGGACAAGTATATTGGGAGATATGTCCAAATTACCGAAACTGCTCTAAATCTTCATCATCTTTATCTTTCTCTCTAAACTTCTCTAGAATACTTAGAAAACCAAGGTTTATTAACCATGATTTGCAAATCAATATATTTTCTCCCTAATATGTGGTGTAGGAGGCAGCCACATCTCTTCAAAATTTAGGACCACAAATTTTATTAACCATGATTATACATAAAACCCTAGTTAGGTTACTATTAACTATAGTTAAGATATTATATTATTTTCTAACTTAACCTTGATCAAATAAACTCAACCATGGTTATTTTATCTCATCAAACCACACATTTTCTCCTCACACCCGCCTCTAAACCGTGCCCATCATCCACACTTGGATCATTTTCACTCATTTTCCAACTTCATCATTTTGTCTCTCTCAAAACTTCATGTTCTTCATTTTCTCTCACAAGTTCTTCACTTGTTCTTCATTTGTTCTTCACTTATTCATCATTTATCTCTAACTTAGAAACATAATCTCATGATTCTTCATTCATGAAACTTGTTCCTTAGATCAATAACCATCACTTGATCCATTTTGTTCTTGAATCCATGAACTTTCAAGTTCATCTTTTCTTTTCTTCAAATTCGGCCCATACCCATATATAACCATCCAAACCTTGTTTTGATCTTCTAAGATCATATTCTCACTTATCTAGATGATCTAAACAATTTCTATTTCACATCTCAAGTTTTTCCCCACAAAACACAAAGAACTCCTTAGTGTTCTTGCTAAGATCATCTTTGTTCTTCAAGTTCTTGAATAAATCTTTTTATTTCAAGGTGAGGAATCTCTCTCTTAATCTTGATATTTTAAGCTTTTCTATTCACAACTTTTATGGATTTATGCTTGTGTTCATCATGTTCTTCACATGAGTCAAAGTTCTTGAAGCTTTCTTCAAAAATTCATAACTAATTCTAGAAAAATCCTTTTGACATGAAACCAATTTCTATGATCTAGATATAACCCCTAATTTATTTATCCAAGAGCATGTGATCAAAATCATTCTCCTTCCCTATTAACCCTTAAGGGCCGAACCTAGGTAGGAAAATGGGTTTGGTGTTTTGTTGTTTGTTTTGAAAGTTAGTACTTGACTTAAGTTCTATAATACATATATAGCTTAAATCCAAGAGCTTGAATCCAAATAAATTTCCTAGCTTATTTTCCTAATATGGGTCGAAACCCTAACCCTAAAGGTTAGAGGATTTTGTTTCAAATTTTAGTCTTGTAATAAGTAATCTATGATAGTTAAGACTCTAGTAATTAGGATCCAAAAGATGACATTAAGAAGATAACCCTAAACCTATTTTCTAAGTCTTGGCCGAACCTAGCCTAAAGTGTCATAGATGGTTGTTAGTTGATTAATTATAGTTATGATTGTTTGAATGAAGGTGGTTGTGTTAACTCGTGGCGGGATAACGAGGATCGTCGTGGTACGTGTGTTTCGGTACAAACTCAGGTGGGGGAAAGAATCATTCTACCTTCGTATTCTATAAGTAGCATATTATATAATAATTGTGTAGGGCGACCTAAACCCTACTAGTAGTTGAGTAACCGACAAGACCAAAATCACATTGGAAACATTTTCTGTAAAACCAATGGTGATTCGGGGATTGTAGGTTTATCGACAATAAGGTTGATTTTATGATGTTGAGGATGTGTGGCTTTATTACTTATTTGAGTTGATTGTGATATGTTGGTTGTGATAATTTGCTCTATGTGATATTTTATGATATTTGAATATTTTGTTGATATTGTGTTATGCATGATCTGCCTGGATTGATAAATTGCTTAGTTGATTTTAAGGAAAGATATGTATTGCTCGGAGGTATTTTGTTTGGGTGAGAGTTTTGAATATGAATTAGAAGTTCCTCGCTATTATGGTATAGAAGTAATGTGATATAGTGTGTAAGTGGAGGTTATGAGGAAAAGCTTGAGGTACTAGGTTGTTATTGATAAAAGTCAGTGAGAATCATATGTTGCATTGGTGTTCATAACCGTGTATTTGAGATACACGAGGTCCGAATTTCTCGTGGACCGTTCCAAATTAGAATTTAAGTTGTGCAACTATAGTGTCATTGCTATGCATGAGCACCCTTGACTGAGTTGAGAGAGAGAACCAGGGTGTGCACCGACGGTACAGTGCAGCTATAGTGTCATTGCTTTGCATGAGCATTCTCACCATGGATGTACACCATGGGTGTGAATGTGCATCGGCGTGGGGAACGTGTCACTTGGACGACTGACTGGCATCCCTAACGAGGGATGTGTGACAGGAGTAGTAGTGGCCACGTCAGCATAAAGGTCTAGTTGCATGAGTTGAAGGGTAGAGGATGATGTAATAAAGTATGGATGATTGTAAATTGTGAGTGATGCATGTTTGTGACCGTTATTGTATTATATGTTATGAATCTTTTCCACTTATGATGATAGAACTGTTTCTTATCTCCCTATTTCTATATTTTTGGTGTATGTTTACTTCGTTACGTTAGAAGACCAGATGGATGACTATGTTACTGAGGAGGTGGATGGAACCCCATACGAGACGGAGATTGTTGAAGAGTTGAACAATGTTCCGGATGAAGTTGACACTAAAGAACAACCTACTGATCCTAATAATATAGCGTAGTAAGTTTAGGGCCAGTGAGTCATATAAAACGTTTTTATTTTCCGTTAGTTGTAAGCAGTTTGTTTAAATAAGTACCTGTGTGGGATCCTACTGAGAGGATACCCTAAACCGTGTTTTGTAAAATAAAGAATAATTATGTGTGTATTTATGTAATATAGTTTTGGTGTGTTTTGTATTTGTAGAAGTTATATGATTATTATTTAAGTTTTAATTTTTACGTATTTTCAACAGTAAGCGCGTGATTAAGTAAATAAATATTAAGGTTTTAATGTAATAATATGATGGGGCACATCGGGGTGTCTCAAATAATCCAATAACAATTATAAAAAAATTGATTTATTTTCCACGTATATCTGTGGATAAAAAACATTTTGTATGGGACTAATTTCATTTATAAATTTTTTATGAAATAATTTGGTTGAAAGAAGGAAGAACCGAGCCTCTCCGTCGGAGACGAAGTCGCAGTTATTCTTGATACTGGATTCATCTTCGGCAGTTTCTACTCCGATCATATTCAGATCCAGTTAATCAAGTCAATCAAGCAAGAGCTCAAAGGTTCAACGATCAATTGGGGAAATCAGCATCAATTCACATTCCAACATCTTCAAACGCTAATGGAGGTTCTTCTGTTGAGCAACTTTCAGAACTTTCCTCACCTGTTGAAGATGGTGGATCTGATTTCACCTTTTTTGGAGCCACCAACGAATCTAAGGAACTCGTCGCTGATTTCTTCAAGAAAGTTGTACCGGTTCCAGATCGTTCGTTGTTCGCCGAGATCGCCCTTTATGCCGCAGTCCTTCATTGCGTCGACATCGGCACTGACTTCGACAAGAATCGTGCTCCTTCAGACATCAAGAATGGCGGCTTCCTCAACTTCTTCTGCAACTCTGGATCTGACATCTATGAGTCCTATATGGATGTGGTTCCTCCATGTTTGACTCCGATAAACATCGCCTGGTTTTCCATCGGCGAGTCAAGCATCACCACCTTCAATCACGGCGGAACTCTCAATGCCATCTCCAACTCCGCAACGCCTCCACAACCCACAGTTCTGGTATTCGATCCCGGTGGAAACTGTTAAGTCTCTAAAATGTCTTATGTCCATTTCCCTAAGTTTAGATGAGAACTAAACATTGGTTAATGATTTAATTAACCTTCATATTGGTTGTTAACCTGTCTATCTAGTGATCATATTAAAACAGTCAGAATCATCTGTCTGCTCATATAGATGACTACCTGTCTGGATAAGGGAAAGTCAACCTGTTTGCTGACTAGGATTATTGACTTCTTTCAAGAGACATTTTCAACCTGTCTCTCCATGAGTTCCTACACTCATCTGAGGTTGCTCGTTGAAGAACCAAGGACCTAACAAGCTTTTGTTCGCTGTCCCATCAGAAAGAGACTTGAAGCCTTCTCTCTTACTCAGTTTCACGCTTATAAAAAAAAGTCAGAAGTAACTCTCTCAAGCAACCTCGATTATCATAACCAAAGACCAGTTAAAGAATACTTTCAATATGCTTTATTCCCTAGTACCTCTGGTCCTTACACGAAAAAGGGAATTGTACTCAGCAAAGTACAAAAAGCTCTCTGCAAAACTCTGATATGACTGATTCACGATGCAAAAAGCCATGATCCTTCAATTTAGAATACAACCAACGTTCCTATTGCATTAATGGCTGCCCAGAACGACTTTATTGCATTTAATGAAGTTCTTCTTGAAGCCAACATCTGAAGGAATGTCTCTAACAGATCTTAAATGTTTGAAGACTATAAATACAGAAGTCATTGAAGATGAAGATACAGAGAATACATATAGCATTAAAGAGTCATTACTCTGCGCATTAATATCTTTATTCTTTCATTCTGTATTCTTCAATCATTCTAAGTTATGACGCAGCTTTTCCTAAGCTTTACATTCAAATCACTCTTTGAGTGTTATTGAAAGATCTGTCTGTCTGAAGTTGTATTTACTTAAAACCAAATTTCTTAAACAAATTTGTCTTGGAGTCTAAAGAGGCTAAGTGTGCAAAGAATACTTGTCTTGGAGCCTGAAGAGGCTAGGTGTGCAAAGAATACTTGTGTTGGAGCCTGAAAAGGCTAGGGGTGCAAATAATACTTGGAGTCTGTAACCTGATCAGTTATAGTTGATAAATCTTGGTGCTGCCAAGGACTGGACGTAGCTCTTTGCTTTGAAGAGTGAACCAGGATAAATAATTATGTCAATCTCTCTTTCCTTATAAACTCTTAGGTTGCTTTAGTTTTCTTATCCGTTTATCAAGTGGTGTGTTTGTCTAAGTCATCATTATTAAAATTTCATCGAGACAGTCACACTGCATCCGTCTCGTATCTTTCCACTGCCTGCGAACCAAGCTTCTGTATGAGAAAAGTTTTCAACTTTGTTTAAATTCTAATAAACATAATTCAACGTCCTTTATCATGTTTATAGTTGTCTATTTTAGTTGGTATCAGAGCTCAGCCTATTGGTTGAGCATCTAACAGTGTAGAGGTAAAAGGTCCTGAAGAATATACATGACAGTTGGAGCTAGTTCAAGTGGAAATCATAAGACTGAAGGAGCCTCCCTAACCAGACCTCCTTACTTCAATGGAGAAAACTACAACTATTGGAAAGATAGATTTCAATGGTTCATTCTATCTACAAACTCTTATCTCTGGGATGTCATTACAGATGGTCCATTCATTCTCAAGAATGATGATGACATTGACAAGCCAAAAGCTCAGTGGACTACTGCAGAAAAGACAAAATGGGAGCTGAACCACAAAGCTAGATATAACATCATTTGTGCTCTCAGTTCTGAGGGGTTTGAGAAGGTATGTGCTTGTGACTCTGCCAAAGAAATATGGGACACTTTAGCTGTCACACATGAAGGAACAGCCAAAGTCAAAGAGTCAAAGATTGCCATACTTGTCAGAAAGTATGAACTGCTTGTCCTTGAGGAAGGAGAATATGTTTCTCAAATGATAGGAAGATTTCAAACTATAGTCAACAATTTAAAATCTCTTGGAAAATTCTACACTAATGCTGAGAAGGTTGGAAAGATTATGAGAAGTCTACCTAAACAGTGGAGACCTTTGGTCACTGCTATCTCTCAAGCTAAGGATCTCACTACCTTGACTATGGATGAACTTCTTGGAACACTAGCTGTTCATGAGCAAGAACTTGGAGATGAAGTTGCACCAAAGAAGGGCAAGTCAATTGCTCTGAAAGCTGATCAAAAGTCAGCAAAAACTTCCAAGGCTCTAAAGGCATACGAGTCATCCAGTGATGCTGACCTGTCTAAACACGAGGATTCTGAGAGTGATGAAGAATTGTCTCTCTTGACCAGGAAGATAAAGCTTCTTCTATAGAAAAAGAAGTTCAAGAGGGATAAGCCATTCAGAAGGTTCAACAAGGACAAGAACTTCAAAGAATTCACTTCAACAGACAAAAGTCCAATTGTCAGCTATGAGTGCAAGAAGCCTGGTCACATCAAGACTGAATGTCCTCATATCAAGAAGGCCCCTTTTAAGAAATGCTTCAAGAAGAAGAAGAAAGGAATGATGGCTACTTGAGAGGATCTGGAGTCAACATCTTCTGATGAAGAAACGGAGGAAGAATCCAATCACTGTTTGATGGTCAATACTGACTCAAACTCAGACGATGAGGTACATCAAGACTATGAAGAATTACTTGATGCCTATGAGGAGTTGTTGGAGGAATCCAACTGCTTATCTAAGGCCTTCAAATCCCTCAAGAGAGAGTATGTAAAGCTCACCTATGAGAATAAACAGAAATATCAAGAGTGTGAGAAGCTGGCTAAAGAAAACAGTGAGTTGAAGACTGAAAAGTCTAATGAAGCTAAGATCTCAAGTGAAACATCACCATCTGAAGAAGTTGAAAAACTTCAATAGAAAGTGGAAGAGCTCACTTCTCACTGCCTGTAACTTATATGGAAAAACTGGACATGTTATGTCTAATTGTATCCATAAGAAGAGAAGGAAGTCTTCACGGACTCCTAGAAATAACAGAAAAGGACCCAGAAAAATATCGGTCCCTGCAGATGTCCTCAACAGGACAAAGAAAACACCACTACTGGTACCTGGATAGTGGTTGCTCGCGTCATATGATAGGAGAAAGGTCTATGTTCCTAGACCTCCAACTTAAGAAAGGAGGACACGTTGCATTTGGAGGGAATCAAAAAGGGAAAGTTATAGGAATTGGTACTATTGGTGGTAAACCCCCTCTTCCCTCTATATCTAATGTTATTATGGTTAAAGGATTAAGACACAATTTGCTTAGCATAAGTCAATTATATGATAGTGGATTTGATGTTTCATTTACCAAGGATGTATGCATAGTCAAAGACTGTTGTGGTAAAAACCTCTTTTCAGCTAAAAGGCAACAAAATCTTTATAAGATTGAACTGTCTGATCTCTCATATCAAAGTGTAACCTGTCTGATGTCTAAAGAGGGTGAGAGATGGTTATGGCATAAGAAACTAGGACATGCTAGCATGAAACTAATTTCTGATTCTAAAGTAATCTTGGAAAGTTTGATTCTAAAGTAGATAAAGGTACTTTCGTAGGATATTCTGAAATGTCTAAAGTTTTTAGAATTTATAATTCAAGAACTTACATTATTGAAGAATCTGTTCATGTTAAATTCAATGATGGATTAAAGACTGATAAAGAACTATCAGATCTAGACGATGATCTTGTAGGTCTTGATATAAACAAACTTGAAAGTCAACAACCCAATCTAACCAAGACAAAACATGTGCTTGAGGCTGACAGACAAGTGGAGCAGACAGGTCAACAGACGAGTCAGCAGACAAGTCAAGATCTTCATGATGATCTCAAAAGGGATTGGAAGTTCAACACTCATCATCCTAAGGATCTTATTATTGGAAATCCTTCTGAATGAGTAAGAACAAGATCCACACTAAGAGAATCAAGCAATATGACCTTTATATCATAATTGGAGTCAAAACGCATTGAATAAGCTCTTGAGGATGAAAGCTGGATTCTTGCTATGCAAGAAGAACTTAACCAGTTCACCAGAAATGATGTCTGGACTGTTGTCTCTAATCCTAAAAACAAGTCGGTTATTGGAACAAGATGGGTCTTCAGAAACAAATTGGATGAAGATGGTAAAGTTGTCAGAAATAAGGCAAGGTTAGTAGCTCAAGGCTATAACCAACAAGAAGGTATTGACTATACTGAAACTTTTGCACCTGTAGCTAGAATAGAAGCTATACACATCTTAATGTCATATGCTGCACAACACCAAATCACCCTATTTTAAATGGATGTAAAAAGTGATTTTCTAAATGGTATAATTGAAGAAGAAGTGTATGCTAAACTACCCCCTGGTTTTGAGGATACTGATAAACCAGATCACGTCTTTAAACTTAAGAAAGCATTATATGGTTTGAAACAAGCACTTAGAGCATGGTACGATAGACTTAGTTCTTTTCTCATGCATAATAGTTTTACTAGAGGACAAGTAGACACTACTCTGTTCAAGAAATGCTCTAAAGAGAACTTTATTATAGTTCAAATATATGTTGATGATATTATTTTTGGAGCAACAAATGAAAAGTTGTGCAATGAATTTTCAAATCTAATGCAAGCTGAATTTGAGATGAGCATGATGGGAGAATTGAAGTTCTTCCTTGGATTACAAATCAAGTAGACAAGTGATGGAATTTACATCCATCAACAAAAGTATACCAAGGAGTTACTCAAGAAATACAAAATGGAAAATGCAAAGCTCATGAAAACTCCTATGCAACCCAATGCAAAACTAAGCAAAGATGATGAAGGAAAAAAGGTAGACCAAACTGTCTACAGAGGTATGATTGGCTCTCAACTGTACTTAACTTCAAGCAGACCTGACATTTAATTTAGTGTCTGTATATATGCTAGATTCCAATATGATCCTAAAGAATCTCATCTTAAGGCTGTTAAAAGAATATTTAGATATTTGCTTGGAACTACTAATCTTGGTTTGTTGTATTTAAGATCAAAAGAATACAGATTAGTGGGATATTGTGATGCTGATTTTGATGCAGACATAATAGAAAGAAAAGGCACCAGTGGAGAATGTCACTTTATTGGAGTAAGCATAGTCTCCCTGTCAAGCAAGAGGCAGACAACTATTACACTGTCTATTGCTGAGGCAGAATACATTTCTGCTGCTAGTTTTTGCTCTCAACTCTTATGTATAAAACATCAACTTGAGGCTTACTCTATTTCTGAGCATAACATATATGTATGGTGTGATAATTCCAGTGCTATTTGCTTAACTAAAAATCCAATTTAGCATTCTAAGGCTAAGCATATTGAAATCAAACATCATTTTATTAGGGATTCTGTTCAGAAAGACATTTTTGATATTAAGTTTGTGAAAACTGAAAATCAATGGGCTAATATTTTCACTAAACCCCTAGCAGAAGAAAGGTTCTTATTTATTAGAGATAATCTAAACATGCACAACATTGTTGAATGACATGTCTGAGTGTTAACCTGTCTGTGCTTTATCACCTGCCTATGCTTACCTGTCTGACTCTACTGAGTCACTATGCTAGAACTCAACAGTTTTGTTGAAATGTCTAGTAAGTGTTTAATGCCATTCCCTTATCTGAAGCTAAGCATGTGCACGGTAGTTTACATATCTCGAAATCATGTTTTCATTATGTCTTAAGTGGGCGTTGAAGTTCCTCATACAAATCGTGCCGTTTTGAATTAAAAATGTCATTTTTCTCTCTCATATTTTTATGACTATAAAAGAAAATAGATCAGAAAGGTGGAACCTTTATGTTTTGAAAAATTCCAAAATCTCTTTGTCTTTTTGTATTTGAAACCCTCTTCTTTCTGGAAACCCTAGAACCGTTTTCTCTCAAAAATGGCATCATCCAAGCGTCTTTCTACAAAAGAAATCGCTGAGAAATATAATCTCGAGGTTACTGAGATAGAAAAGATCATTCCAGGAAAGACTGTTGATCTTCAACAGATGAAGAAGCTAGGTATGGATGTCACTGGAGAATTGGAGTACTCCAAGTGGACTCTTTTCTTCGACCTCAAGGAGCTTGTTCACCCTAAACTCGTTCAAACGTTCTGGAGAAATGATGTGGTTGTCACCAACTGACTCAACAAAATTAAAAGCGTTAAGGCTGAAATGGGGGATAAAACCCTTCTCTTCCCTATTAGCTCTCTAGAGCTTGTCACAAAATGTCCGAGAATCGGAGCTGGCTTCACACCCAACTGGGAAGATGAAGTGGGAGTTGACAATGTCAACATTGCCATCTATGGTGTACCCAAACCAGTGAACCCTAAGCCTGTCAACATGGTGGTCAAGTGCAGATTCCTGCACAAATTGTTGTTGGAGTGCGTGATACCAAGGAAAGTCTCACGAGATAGTGTGACAAAGATGGACAGATTTGCTCTGTACCACTTGATCCGCAAAATCAAGGTTGACATCAATGACCTTATCTACATGTACCTTGAGATTCTGATCAAGAGAACCAACATGCAGACCTATCCTTATGGGATGTTGCTGACAATGGCATTCAGGAACAAGTTGTTTGTTCCTAGTGATGTTCACTTTGTGGACATGTCACTGCCCATAGACATGAAGATATTGTCTATGATGGACATCAAGGGAATCCCTTTTGCTGATGAGGAGGAAGACAGGAAGAAGAAGAAGAAGAAGAAGAAGAAGAAGAACCAGTGGTTTCCACTGATAAGTCAGAAGTCCCCATTTCTGAAAGACTGTCAAATCGTCAGGAAAGGTGGCCAGACAAGACCAAATTCCAGAGCTGCAACCCTTAGTGTCTGAAGATTCTACTGAAACAGTTGAGCCCTTGAGGTTCAGGCTGAGGAGACCCTCTCCCAAGAGGAAGACTAGTGAAGCTGAGGAATTAGTGGATGTTCCAGCTTAGCCCAGTAAGAAAAGGAAGCTGGTGAAGACCTTTTCCAAGGTCAGACAAGTTGAGTCTGAGCCTAGCAAAGAGGAAACATCTGCTTAGGGGGAGCAGACAGAGCAAGTTCTGGAAGAACCAAAAAAGACTTTCATTTTGGGAATTATTCCCAAAAAGAGAAGATATGGATACCCAGCACCTGCTAAGACTGTAGTGCATGCAGAAGCTAACACTGCAAAGACCTGTCTGGAGGAGCTCAAACAGTTGTACCCAAGGATGACCAAGTGTCTCCTTCTCGCAAGAAGTTGAAGATATCTGAAGAGTGGACATCTCCTTCATTCCCTTCCCCCTTACATCAAGGTATCATTACCCTATCTGTCTCTTCTCCATCTGCCCTTTTTGTTCAACCTCTCTCTGTTGCATCTCCTATTCCTTCACCTGTCCATTCTTTTCAAAATAAAAAAATCATCTTTTATTGTTGTACCCGATGACTGTCAGTACACAGTTGTTCACGGGGACTCTGCTCCCAAAGAACAAACTGGCATATCATCGAGACTCTTTGTGTCTGATATGCAAACTCTTTTCTTTGCAAGTATCTCACGCGTCTCTGCCATCCCTTCTCCTCCACCTCATATTCTTAATCCATGTAGAGAACTTTTCTTCTACTCATCTATTGTTATCTTCATTAGAACATTAGCTGGAACTCACTATCCTACTTTTGTTGTAATGCTACCTCGTAGGTCTAGGTATTTTTTATGTTAATTACTAGATCAAATTATTTCTTTTGTCATATTGATTCTTGATTACCTCTCACTCCCTCTGTTTTAGCTCAAACACCCCTTCCCCCACCTATTCAAATAATCATCACCAAACAGTCTCTGTCCGAGAGACTTTCTTGTGTTTTTCCTTCACCTGATACTGATTGTGTCAGAATCAGTCTAATCTTCAAATTCGTCTTTCTTCCTTTCTATTCCCTTCAAACTGTCCATGAATTTTTCTTCCCTTCCATTACCTCTCCCTTATCTCTACCTAAAGCACCCCGAGTTTTACCCCTACCCTGGCACTCTTCTCTGTCTATCTCTTCCTCAAGCCTGTCTACAGAAGCTTCCACTTCTCAGACAGTGGCCTTACAATACTTTCATCTGCTTCAAGGACAAGTAGAAGACTTAAGAAGACAGCTGGAAGAAGAAAGGCAAGCTAGACTGCTCTTAGAGCAAAGGGTTGCTGCCGTATATTTATTACTTAGTAATCTGGGTAGTTTTTGTTTCTCTACTGTAAGCTGCCCTGTACTTATCAAAGCTCATGATGAATAAAATATATTTCTTCCTTACTTTCCTTATTTCTTTACTTCTTATGATCACTCCTTTATGCTATTGACAAAAGGGGGAGAATGAATGTGATATAATTTTAATGAAAAAGTAATATATGGACTTGAGTATGTTTTGATATGACCAAAATATGTTGATCAAAGTATGATCTGATAGTTGCTAAAATTGTTCAGATAAATCATAAGTAAGATTGCTCTGATAATTTCAAAAGTAGAACAAGTCAAATTTATGTATGACTAAATTAAACGGTTTATATGATTAATCTTAATGACTGATCAAGCATCTGATAACCTGTCCGGTTAAGAAAATTTCAACTTTCGATATATGCAATTTTCTTTGTTGATATTTTTCGAGGTTCATTAAATCATCTCAATGTTTGTCATCATCAAAAAGGGGGAGATTGTTAAGTCTCTAAAATGTCTGATGTGCATTTCCCTAAGTTTTGATGAGAACTAAACATTGGTTAATGATTTAATTAACCTTCATATTGGTTGCTAACCTGTCTATCTAGTGAGAAGAATAAAACAGTCGAGAATCATCATGCGCTCATCATATAGATGACTATCTGTCTGAATAAGCGAAAGTCAACATGTCTGCTGACTATGATTATTGACTCCTTTCAAGAGACGTTTACAACCTGTCTCTCCATGAGTTCCTACACTCGTCTGAGGTTGCTCGTTAAAGAACCAAGGACCTAACAAGCTTTTGTTGGCTGTCCCATTAGAAAGAGACTTGAAGCCTTTTCTCCTACTCGGTCTCATGCTTATCAAGAAATGTCAGAAGTTACTCTCTCAAGAAACCTCGGTTATCAGAACCAAAGACCAGTTAAAGAATGCTTCCAACATGCTTTATTCCCTAGTACCTCTAGTCCTTACATGAAAAAGGGAATTGTACTCAGTAAATTACAAAAAGCTCTCTACAAAACTCTGATATGGCTGATTCACGATGCATAAAGCCTTGATCCTTCAAGTTAGAGTACAACCAATGTTCGTATTGCATTAATGGCTGCCCAAAATGACTCTATTGCATTTAATGAAGTTATGCTTGAAGCCAACATCTGAGGGAATGTCTCTAACGGATCTTAAATGCTTGAAGACTATAAATCCTAAAGTCATTGAAGATGAAGATACATAGAATACATATAGTATTAAAGAGTCATTACTCTGAGCATTAATATCTTCATTCATTCTGTATTCTTCAATCATTTGAAGTAATTACGTATAGTTTCCTAAGCTTTACATTCAAATCACTCTCTGAGTGTTAGTGAAAGATCTGTTTGTCTGAAGTTGTAGTTACTTCAAACCAAATTTCTTAAACAAATTTGTCTTGGAGCCTAAAGAGGCTAAGTGTGCAAAGAATACTTGTCTTGGAGCCTGAAGATGCTAGGTGTGCAAAGAATACTTGTGTTGGAGCCTGAAGAGGCTAGGTGTACAAATAATACTTAGAGTCTGTAACCTAATCAGATATAGTGGATAAATCTTGGTGCTGCCAAGGGCTAGACGTAGCTCTTTGCTTTGAAGAGTGAACCAGGATAAATCATTGTGTCAATCTCTCTTTCATTATAAACTCTTTAGTTGCTTTAGTTTTCTTATCCGTTTATCAAGTAGTGTGTTTGTCTAAGTCACTGTTAAAATTTCATCTGACAGGTCACTTGTCTATCATGTATCTTTCCACTCGTCTGAACCAAGCTTCTGTATGCGAAACGTTTTCAACTTTGTTTAAATTCTAATAAACACAATTCAACCCCACTTCTCGTGTTTATAACTGTCTATTTCAGAAACCACCGCTATTCGTCGTTGTTTTCATTGCCGCTCGGATTCGTCTTCGATCCCGGTATAAATCGTCCATGTTCTCCGGCTTCTTCCCCGAGATGGCTCAGTCAACAAGTTCCACTGTTCTCCGATTCAAGAACCAATGATTTCATCTTTTTCGCGCAAGATTTGATTCCTCTTTGCTTCAAGAAGATTTTGTTCGATCTTGACTCGGTTCTGGAATCGATTCTCCAAGGAACCAATAACACAACCATCGGCGAGTGCTACGGGTGGAGACGATTTTTCCAGGCGAGTTCCTCCGCCATGGATCTCGGCCTCATGACCATGGCACATGGAAATCTTCTCCAATGTTCCAGAAGCTTGGAACGACTGAGTGGGGAGGCACAACTGGAGAGTGTTACCCTAACATAGCATTTGGACTGACCCATTTTCAGTCCTTGCCCAGCTTGGATTAGCCTGCTTCCCTTCTTTTGTTTTAGCTCCCAACATTGTTGGGCCTCATTTTTTGGCTACTGTTTTTGTTTTTGTTTGGGCTCATTTGTGTGATGATTTCTTCTCTGATTGGGCTTCATTTTTATAGATTGGTCTCTTGTAATTGTAACATAGGAAGCATTTTAATTTTTTTTCTTTTCACTTCAAGCTGCCTATGGTTACCATTGTCAGCTTGCGGGAGGGTAATAGAATATATGATTAGTTAGTTGGTTAGGAAGTTAGTTACATATAGTTAGGGTAATGAGCTCTATAAATAAGAGCACAACTTACACAATTCATCATCTTTTTCAATATGATTCCATTTGAGAAATCTTTCTCACTTGCAAGCTTTCAAGCTTCCAAGAACTACTTCTCCTATGAAGTTGATCTTCATCTCTTTGATCCGGTGGTTGGTAACAAAAGGGCCTAAATCGTAGCGATGACAGATTGGCCTAATGCGAGGCGATGGCAAAGGGCCTTCTACATGGAGAAGGCAATATTGGACATTGAAAGGTTGTGGATACTTCCTTTGTAGAGATGGCAAATGGCCTAACTTGTAGCGATGACAGATTGGCCTAATATGAGGCAATGGCACAGGGATCCTACAAAGAGAAGGCGATGAGATGTCATTGCACTCATATGTTTGTTTTTTATTGATATTAGTGTATGTGTTGTCGTTTATTTATATTATTATTTGAAATACTTTGAAATTATATTATTTTGAAAATGGCAGATTACCATGGTTGTTTTTCCGGTTACCGCGCTGGCTGAATGCAACATCTTTTCAAAAAAATTTAGAACTATGTTTTCTTACTGGAATTATAAATCTCATTAGTGGTGTTGTCTTTTTAGAGTTTACATGTGATGACACAGATGGTGCGGCGACCTGAGAAAATCTTGAAGTCATTAGTTAGTTTATTTATTTCTTATGGGTTTATTAGACGCCCGTGTTTTGGGGAAATTAATTTTATTTATGTAAGAATTTTCTTATCAATGTTTAATTTAAATTTATTGAGGTATTTTAAGACATAAATAATTTGTGAAAATTTTACTGGAGTTTTATGCTTTATTAAATATTTTAAAGAATTTTATTACGTTTTTTTGTTGGGTTACTAATGCATCGAAGGGCGTTACAAAAGTAGCCTCGATGCTTATTGGTTGAGGTGTTGTTGATGTTGAACCTTGGTGCTTATTGGCCAAGGGGACCTTGACGCTTATTGGTCAATGTGTTGATGGTGATAAAACTTGGGTGCTTATTGGCCCAAGCAGAGGTAGTGGTTGCTTGTTTATTGATGTTGTTGCTCATGCATTCACACATTGGAGTTGTTAGTGGGGGAAGTTTAACATAGGGGAGGTCGTCCAAGAGTAAGACGGTCTGGCCGTCCGCGGTGATTCATCCGAGAATTAGGTGAATTATGGCCCCCCGTGGTGGCACATCCTAGAGTACAGTGTGTCGGCTATCCAATAGGTTCACCCATGGTTTGGTGAATGAGACACCCCGTTGTGCCATTAATTATTTATTAAACTTAATCGTGTTCTTAACGTTAAACATAACCCGGAATTACAAAGATATTAAAAACTTAATTATAACACATCCAACTTCGTAAAGTTAGCACACTACCCCATAATTATATTACACATACACACATATGTTTGTCCATCATAAACAAAACACTGTTTATGGTATCATTTCAGTAGGATCCCTTACAGGTACATTCTTACACAAACTGTTATAATAATCGGAAAATAATACGTGTCACAAGACACACTGGCCATACTCCCTAAACTCTACCACTCGAAACCACAGCTCGTCCTCCTGCATCCGGTTCATACGGAGTTTCATCTAGTTCCTCGGCAACTGGTTCCTCCATCGGGCCTTCCCGTGGGATAAGATAAACACACACAAAATACACAAATAGGGAGATAAAAAATAGTTCTATCATCATAAGCGGAAAAGGAATACATAGCATATAATATAATAACAGTCAAATACACGCATCACACATAACGAACAATCATCCTCAAATCATGATATCTTCCTCTACCCTTAATCTCATAAAACTAAACCTTTATGCTGACTTGGCCATCTCTATTCCTATCACGTTAGTCAGTAGTCTAGAACGGTACAGTGCCAAGAACTTGGTGCCGGAAACTCAGTATGCCACTATTCCCCCATTAGAAATAGCACAATGAACAGTAGTACCAAACTACGTATGCAGTTGTGTCAAACTTCATATGTAGTTGTGCCAAACTTCGTATGCAACTATGCCAAACTTCGTATGCAGTTGTGCCAAGATACATAGTATTTCTATCCCAGATAGAATACTCATCATAACACGTCCAGGACTAAAGAGTATTACTGTAGTCTACCCCGACATCAATATCCGTAGGGCACTCACCCGCAATATCCGGTATCCCAAAATAGGATAGCCTGACCTCGTTGTTCCACTCACATGACTGTGAATAACAATGCATATATATATATATATGAATCTCACTAACCCGTGTCTTCTACAACCTAGTTCCTCAACCTTCCACCACAATCTCAACACACATTCCATGTCACCTCTCATCTATAAAATAATGTAGTTAGGTTGGGTACCTCTAAGTCACATTCAGTCTCTCACCCATACACATATCTCCCGAACAACATATATGATGGCCTAGAAACCAACTAAGAATGAAATAATAAATATTGCATGCTATCAGACAAACAGATTATACACAGTACAATAATAATAAATTATTTAGATATCACAAAACATCACATAAAGCAGTTTACCACAACCAGCACATCACAAGCAGTTCAACAATAATAAAATCAGACATCCTCAAATATTATAAAATTATCCTAACGATGATAAACCTACAATCCCCAAATTATCATTGGTACTACGGGGTAGTCGCCAATGTGATTTTGGTCTTGTCGATCATTCGACCACTAGTAGGGTTTAGGTCGCCCTACACCATTATTATAAAATATGCTACTTAGCCATCCCGACGACAGGATATTTCTTTCCTCCACCTGATTGACGTGCGCGATTTCCCGTACAAGATTCGAATGCGTCCACGCTACTGCCACGGACATCAGTGCACTGTCCAACAACATCCACAAAACTGCCACCATCCAACCTTACACATCCACCATTCCGCTTTCCGTCCTGATTACACGTACGAGTATCACAATTCACCGGAAACACCAAATACCAACCGAATCAACAATAGGGTTTCAAATAAATAAATCTATTTGAATCAAGATATAAAATCGTTGGAAAAACTTAAGAGAACAACGACTGGACTTAGGGAAAATCGGATTCAAAATAAGCTCAAGAATCCTAGGGAAAAGCTACCAAAACAGAGCTACTGTTTGAGCTCCATTTCTCTGGCTACAAAGTTTTTATTTACAGAAATGAATGGTAAAAGTGATTGAATATCCTTCTTAAACCTTCTCACAAAGTTTCAACCCGATCCAACGGTTAACGAATCTCAGATCGCAATTCTATGGTGACAGGTTTGGTGGTACCCGGGTTGAGTTTCTCACCCTTCAGTCCACTGTCCCAACTTAATATCTCATACTATGGTGGTTTGTTCGCAATTCTAACCATTGGATAATAAGAAACACAAGCCTTGAACGTTATTCTAAAATTTGAGAAAGATCCAACGGTTGCAGAGTGTTTGGTGACTCTCTCACCGCAACTGCTCCAATTAAGTTTCAAAGCTTCCAACAAAGGCTTCTTGTAACTATTGAGGATTCTCTATCAATTATTATCCTCTAATCCAAAGTAGTGGGTGATAAAGAGAGCTAGGGTGATGAGTAAGAGGATCCTCACTTTGAAATGAAGAAAAGAATGATCCAAGATGCAAGCTTTGCCATCATGGAGTCTTAGGTTTTTAAGAGAAATGACTTAGAGAATTATGATGAAATGAATGAATGAATGAATGAATGAAGTGATGAAGTGGATAGAATATTGCCACGAAATTGGCTAGGTGTGGAGGTGTTTTCATCCAAGTAAATTGAGTGGTTAAGGGATAGGAGATGTGTCCTTAATAACCATAGTTAATGTTAACTAAGCTAGGTTAAGTTAAGTTAGAAATATAGTATTATAAGCTAGTTAGTCTTAGCAATTATCATGTCTAGAAATGAAATGTGTGGTGGATGAGTGTTTGACGGGTGTGGTTGGTTGTGCACCACAATAAGGAAGAAGAGATCAATTTGTTCTTGACTTGCCTTAACCATAGTTGACATTTAACTAGGATAGGTTAGGTTAAGGGTATTTTTGTCATTACACTTATAAAGACTCATAATTACTAGCATTTATGATAAATATGAGTCACCACCATGACTCAACATGGTGACTCATTCCCTCTAAGTCATCATAGATGACTCATCGTTCTATGTCCCGGTGTATCTCGCGCATCCGTATCCGGTTCTGTGGGTTACCCGATTATGGTTTTTGAGAGGAAAATGATGAAACAGAAGCAAAATGAAATAGGTATAGTTGAGTGGATGTGGCTTCACGAAATTGGAGAGATGTGGGAGGTTTACAACCATGTAAAATGAGTGGTTGAGGTGAGAGGATGTGTCATGTTAATAACCATGAAACTTGGGGGCATTTTGGTCTTTTTCCCTTAAAAGATATGATTATTTGCATTAAATGCTTCATAAACGCTTGGTGAGTCACCCCTATGACTCACCACCCTAGGTGGCAAGATGTCCCATCATCCGGTGCTGGGTTTTGTCACTACAGTTCCGTTTCGGACACCGTCTGTTTCCCGATTAGGGTTTTCGTCCATTTTTCGCCAAAATTCACCGGAATAAAATCTAATATTTTATTTTTGGGAAAAATTTTGGAAAGTAGACTTCTTCACGGACATAATATAAAAATCTACAATTTTTTAGTTTCGATTCAAATTAGGGTTTTCTGTTGGTATAAAATTATACTGCCAGTAAAAACGCAGATCGGTTTCCGTCTGAATTTTAAACCCAAATTTTGACCAGAGCTTCCTACCATAGAGTAGGTTCTAGATATGATTTGTTTTCTCCAAAATCATTTCCTAGGTCTCAGATAAAAATATAAATAAATATATCTTTACTAGTAATACAACGTAGCTAAAAAGCAGGGTGTTATAGTGAACTGTCGTCGTTGGTGCTTATTGGCCAATGTGGATATGTAACTTTGACGTTGTCTTCCTGAGGTAGTTTGGATCGACATGCATAACGGAGTAGTGGAGTAGTATTGCACCGCATAGCATACATTGTTGAGATGATGTAAATGATATGAATATGCTATGTATGTTGTTATGTTATGACATTCTTGATAGTGATGTATGCTCATCTTGCTAACTGTTTCCCTTGTCGTTATATTTTATACATGTTTCTTATTCCCAGTCTTTCTGTTGTTTGCTTTGCATGCATCGTTGATTAATTACCAAACTTTCAATTGACGTTTAAATGATACACTAATTACTTGCAAAGCTCTAGTTTCCAAATTAGTTGTATAGAGAAAGTAAAGTGGATGCAATGGAACTCAAAGTGTAACTCATGAAGAGGAAAAGATCATGAAGATTGATATGAAGAGGAAGCATCATAAGCAAAGCAAATGGAAGACAAGTTTATATGCATATGTAAAGGAATTTCTTAATTTTAACTCTTAGTTAAGCTCTCAAGGAAAAGGAAAATCAATTTTCAAAAGTAAAGAACTTTTTAAATTGAACTTAGAATTAAAAAGGTTAATGAAAGGATTAGTACATTTATGTAAACATCTATGTACTTTCCTTAACTAACTTTGTATTGAAATCTGTGTATTCATCTATGTATAAGTGTTACACATCGATTGACACTTGAATTACTTGAGCTAAAAATGTTTTAGAAATACGTACATCTATTAGTGCATTTGTGTATAATCAGAACCTGGAAGCACTACAAAAAAAAAACTGTTTAGCGACCGGCATATTCGGTCGCTAAAGTTTCTAATTCGGTCGCTATTTAACTTAGCGACCGATTAATGGTGTGACTGACAACCTGGTCGCTAAAAAACGGTCGCTACACGGTTGGTCGCATTGTTTGGGTAACCATTTTTAGCGACCGATAATCGGTTGCTAGTTCGGTCGCCAATGTTGGTTACTGTTAACCTATATTAGCGATGGATTTTCGGTCGCTAGGCCACAATCTGTTAATGTTAACTAAAGTTTAGCGACCGAATTATTGGTTTCTAATTTGGTCGTTAAACTGGTTTTTATTAAAAAAAATTAAATTAAATTTTTAAAATAATAAATTTTTTGTTTTTCTTTAAAGTTTAGCAAAAATACTAATAAAACACACCAAATTACTAATGAAATATACAATCATAAGAAATAATGAATATATATATATAAAAAATAACAATCCAAAGTGTCGTACAAGAATCGTTTAAAGTAAAAAATGTGAAGAAAAAAAAATCAGTCATGATGAGGGGGAGGTGGAGGAATCCAATCATCCTCAGCGTCCGTAACACCGACGTCTCGCTGCTCGATCATCCTCTGCAGTAGCAGCATCGTGTAGGCGGCGGCGGAATCGAGGAGGAGCGACAGTAGGCGGCACAACCGTCAGAGCATCACCCTGAGCAACTGGAGTCTGGATCCTCATCTGCTCCAACACCAGCCGCAGTGTCTGGCCCTGCTCGATGCTCATCTGCATCAGCTGCTGGTGTGCCTGAGTCAATTGTGCAATCTGGTTCGCCACCTGCTGCTGTCTCTCGCTCTTCTCCCGAAGCTCCGCGTTCAGCTGCATGATGGTGTCCTGCATTTGGTTGAACTGCTCCTGAGGGACGGTATCGGCATAGGAAGGAGCAGGCGTGCCGGATGATGAAGCGATAAACTCGCCTCCTAGGTGTCCGAGGCCATACACGTGTCCCTTCTTGTTCCTGCCCTCGACGACCTCCAAATAAATGGCATTATCGTCGACGGAGATAGGAGAGCTGGGCCCATCACCAGTCAAGGCTTCATCTTGTGATTGTGAGGCACGTGATATGGCATCTTCCTTCTTCTCGTTGAAGCCCACCTACAAAGTATAGTTGAAGAGATTTAGTTAAAATTATAATCAATATTAACAAATCATTTATAATAAATTACAAGTAAACATTAAATTGTTTTTTTTTTGCTTACAGCATAGTTACGGGCCTTGTCGTTGACCCATGTCCCCGACTTCAACTTCCTCGTCCTCTCCACCAACTCCATAGCAGTGGGGACCCGCTGTTTCTGTGCTTTTTGCACATAAAAATATAATCTGAAATTCATAAGAATAATTAAAAATGAAAACTAATTAAATAGTATAATAAGTCAAAATTTTAATGTATTACCAGCTCGTCGTAGTGGGCGGCGACCGATTTAGACCCGCCGGTCCAAGCACATACGCCACCATCAGAAGCTCGATTACGCCAAGCTGTGGCCTGGATCTCCTGGAACTTCTCAGTAGCCCAGCATTGGTCTAGCTGCCTCCTGATCTCAGGATCCACCCACTTCCCATTATTCGTACCCTTCCTCAGCTTGTTCGTCAGATTCTTCATGACCAGTGAGCTCAAATATGTCCCTGACGAGACCCTCTAAAGCTATGTCCCACCTATACTCTTTCTGCAACTTACAGTTGTTAGGAAATTCGTGTGTGTGTATATATATATAATTTAAATTTAATTTAAATAACTTAATAAATTGTTACCTTAAACTCTTGAAACAACTGATCCCTATGGCCCCCTGGGATGGCCTTCCATGTAGGCCATGGACCATCAAACTTGCGTCGCAGGATCTTCGATATCGAATCAGAAGGGCCCTTCATGCGCGAAAGCTACAGCAAAATTAGAGCATTAATAAATGTTATAAATAAATAAATAACAAGTAAATAGAAATTAACGATACTTTATATATATTAAAAAATTAAATTAGCTTACTCGTTATCCCCCTAGGGATAAGAAGAATCCTCCTGTCGGATGGACCATGTCTCTTCTGTCCCGATGATGATGATGGTCCTGTCATAGGTGTGGATGATGAGGGTGTGGCCTGTGTCCCGACCACATGAGGCTGGGTAGGGGTGCAACTCCATCACCCTGAGGTGTCCCGTCCACAGAGCTGCCGGTAGGGTGGTCTCGATCTGAAGGCTGTGGGTCGGTCGGCGAAGGGACTCTCGTAGCATGACCTCTGCCATGACCTCCACGACGACCCCTACCTCTAGAGGAATCCGCCATCTGTGTTAAAAATGAAAAGATGATTACACAACAGTGTAAATAATACAAAAATAAATTACCTAAGTAGAATGACATTTACACAATGAATTATGACATAAATAAATTACCTAAGTAGAATCTCCGTCACTAAATTCACCCTCACTCTCATCATTCTCACTTGATTGGAATGTGCCTTCGCTAGATGCGTCCAACTCGGATTGATCCATTAACTCTCTTTCAACTTCTTCCCCATTTCCGGAAATGTCCGCCAGGGAATTAACAATAATGTCCGGCGTAATTTGTAACGGTACGTGGGGTCTTGAAAACTCATCATCTTCGTACGGAGCATCTTTTGCAGGCTGGTTGATTACATTATCACTAATTATACTGCGAGCCTTTATCTTAATAACACCCAACCAGCCTTGATGTCCTTCGGGATATGGCGAGTAATAAACCTGATCTGCCTGATGTGAAAAAATGAATGGGTCGTACGCCTTATTATACCTTCGAGACAGCCTAACTTAAACAATACCATATTTTTTATCAATTTTTGTCCCTACGTCAAGAGTAGGATCAAACCAATCACACTTGAAGATAACTAACTTCATCACGGGGAAACCGGTATAATCGAGTTCAAGGATGTCAGTTAGAACCCCATAGAAATCATCCCCTACATTGCCATCAGTGGCTCACACACAAACACCATAGTTAGACGACTGCATTCCTTCATTCCATGTTTTTGTGTTAAATTTATATCCATTTATATTGTAAGTATTCCATGATGTAACCCATCTGTTAGGCCCCCATGCCAAATTTGTTAACAATGGATTTTGAACATTGTTTTCTGGATCTAGTACCAAAAAAATCAAATATTATATTAATCTTATACATGCTATATATTTAAGGAGATAAAATGTATTGCAACAAATGAAGATGCTTAACCTACATATTTACTGAACCATGTAGCAAAGTGAGAAGTAATTTCTCGATCAACCTGATTGTTTGAAATGTCAGGTTGGAGATCCCTTAGAAAATTATCGTACATCCTACATATGGGAGATTAACAACAGGACAATTAATAATCATAAATGTCAATTGAACTTATAAAAGACATTGTAGAAACTTACTCTAAATATGGCGCCACCTCTTCACAATTTTGAAGGATATACAGATGAGCAGCATTAATGTCACGCTGCTCCAAGAAATATCCTTTTGATTTGCCACTAAATCTGCCCGGATAGTTGAATATTGATATAGGAGGACTAGTTGAACTTCCTTCGCCCGAATCAACGTTTCTAGGCATCCTTGTCCTTCTAGTGTTAACTTCGTCCGGATAGTAATAAGAGGCAAAAGTGTAAGTCTCCTCTACTAAGTATGCTTCACAAATAGAACCCTCCACTCGTGCCTTGTTCTTGACTTTGTGTTTAAGGGAGTGCAGGAACCTATTAAAGAGGGATACATACAAATAATTACTAGTTTTAGGGAAAGCTAAACTACGATTTCGTGTTCGTGAATTTCATTTGTATTAAGTAAAATAGTTGATGTTGTTTACCTCTCAAATGGATACATCTAGCGGTATTGGACTGGGCCACCAACTCTTGCTTCGTAAGGTAGATGAACTGGCAGGTGTTCCATGGAATCAAAGAAACTCGGCGGGAAGATTTGCTCCGACTTACATAACAAAACGGGTATCTTGACTTCCATATCCTTTAATTGATTCACATTTAGTGTTGTCGATGTAAGCTCCCTAAAAAAGTGGCTAAGCTCAACAAGTGGGTTCCAAATTTGCTTCGGTAATGCGTCGAACGCAATTGGAAGCAACTGTTGCTGAACATATGGCAATCATGACTCTTCATTCCATGTAACTTTGCTTCCTTAATGTCAACACATCTACCCATATTGGAAGCATACCCATCTAGTAACTTTAGTTCTTTAACCCACTTACAGACGGCCACTTTCTGTGTTTTACTTAGTGTATAACTTGTCTTCTGTTTGATAAGTCTGCCACGACCACCGTCCTGCAACTCAAGCTCCTTCCGATTACAAATTTCAGCCAGATCTAATCGGGCTTTATTTGTATCCTTTGTCCTCCCTTTGATGTCCATCACAGTGTCAAACACTTCAAAAACACATTCCTCTCAGTATGCATGACATCAATGTTGTGACAGAGTAGCTGCGTCCTCCAATACGGCAACCTCCAAAAATACTTTGTTTTGTCCAATGATGGTTGATGCCATAATCAGGAATATGCTCTCCTTGGGATTCATGGATGAGCGGTAAGTACTGTACTCTGCGCCATACATTAGGACCAGTCAAACGTGGTGGAGATGGTGTTGTCTCCGCACAACGCTTCTTGAATGCATTCTTGTTCCGCCTATAAGGATGATCTTCTGGAAGGAATTGATGATGACAATCAAAATATGAGATCTTTCGACTGTTTTTAAGCATGAATGCCTTCGATCGCTCCATACATATTGGGCATCCAAGCTTCCCCGCGGTCATCCAACCCGACATCATCCCATAGACGGGAAAGTCGTTGATCATCCACATCAAAGCTGCTTTCATGATGAAATTCTGCCTCAAAGATACGTCATATGTCAAGACACCATCATTCCACAGCATCGTCAACTCATCTATCAGCGGCTGCAAGTATACATCAATCTTACCTTTTGGATTAGACGGACTCAGAATTATGACTGTTAGGAACATAAACTCCCGCTTCATGCACATCCCCGGGGGAAGATTGTACGGAGTCAGGATAACCGGCCATCAAGAGTATACTTTTCCAGACTGCCCAAAATGATTAAATCCATCAGTAGATAACCCCAATCGGACGTTCCGAGGGTCCTGCGAAAATGCCATATGAACCCTATCAAAATGCTTCCAAGCTTCTCCATCAGATGGATGACACAAGACATCTTGCTCCCTCTCATGCTCACTATGCCACCTCATGTGAGCTGCAGTGGCCATCGAAGAGTACAATCTTGTAAGTCTTGGCACGAGCGTAAAGTATCACATCATTTTTAACGACCTCTTCTTCTCAATGCCCATCCTAGTGGTTGTCTTATACTGATCCGCACCACAAAATTGACAACATGTTATGCTTTCCGCTGAATCATCCTTATAGTACAACATACATCCATTCGGGCAACAATCAATTTTCAAACACCCCAGACCCAAATTTTCCACAGACTTCTTAGCATGATAAAAACTAGTAGGCATCCGATTGTCTTCTGGCAACGCCTTGGACACTGACCTGGTGAGGCGATTAAAACAGCCTTCTTGTATATTGTAGTCAGATTTGATACTCAACCATTCCATGCACATCGACAACTCAGTGTACTCCCGACATCCTTCCCACAATGGATATCGTGCAGCATTCAGCATATCATAGAATCTTTGAGCTTCGGGATTCGGATTCTCCTCTATGTATTGGGAACCCATTCCACCATCTTCTCCCTCATCTTCTTCTAGTACAACACCAACCGATGGTCCGGCATGATCCATTATCATCTGCTCGTATGGATTCAATTCTTCCCTCCGGTCACCACTTCCATAGTACAAACCTTCAAACACAATCGGGTTTAAATCAGGCAACGTCTCACCATGGTTACTCCACCAATAGTAATCAGTCATGAAGCCCTTCTCAAAAAGATCGGCTACAACTTCATCCACGCTTTTGAAAGATTGACACTTGCATCTTTTGCAAGGACACCCCAAATGATCACCGCCCAGTCGTATAAATCTCTCCTAGCTAACATCAAACTCTATAAACTCACCCATTCCAACTCTATACTCTTCCCTAAGACGTTTATTCCGATCCAACCTACGATACATCCATTTCCTATTCTCCGGAATATCCATTGCTGGCAATTAAATAGCCTGACCAATCCTACAATAACACTTATATATTACGGTGCATTCCAATAACTCCATCAATCTCGTTCTTATGACAAGGTATGAACCTATCCCATTCGAGAAGAAACCTTTACCACACTCGGCTAATAATAGTTATTCCCATATTCAAATATCTTATACTTGACAAAATTTTGGCAGCATTTCCCATCGGTCTCCAAGTACACGACTCGAGCTCGGTGAGAATCACCGCGATCAAGTATGCACCAAGAGAACAAAAGGAAATGCATCAGACCGAGATTTCAACAAGTATATAAGGCATTTGAACATTGAAATGACTATTGTACGAGTATGAAAAAGGTTTTTTCCCAAACTGTCCCACTTGGACAATTCAAGATTCAATACAATGAGTATGCGTGCCCTGAGAAGGTACGCATGCTCATTAATATTGAATCTCAAATAGGAAAGTAAGGCTTTCGTAACTTAATAATTAACTCTAGCAGAAAATAAAACCATTGACTTATAAGGATTGCAGCATACTTCAACAAATATATATTGAAGCATATTTCAATACAAACTTAGATAAAATATAGTAGCAAACATCCTATTGAGCTCCGCTCTCCACTAACAAGTAACACATAATTGTCAAACACATGCATAACTTCTAAATTAGCAACACACAACAAGCATCCCGCCTTTTTGACAGGATCACATCCTATTGAGCTATGCTATCCACTAAAGCTATTCTAACTCATTAACCATAACATAATTGTCAACCACATGCATCAATTTTAATCTACCAGCACACAACCAGCATCCTATCGAGCCCATCTCTCCACTAACAAACAACATATTCAATTGCAACCACATGCATCATTTCTAATCTACCAGCACACAACCAGAATCCTATCGAGCTCAGCTCTTCACTAACAATCAACAAATCAATTCAAAGTCTTCAAGAACCACTAGCAACAAAGAAAAAGATAGAGTATTTGACCTACCTCAACTCCAAGAAAATAGTGAAAACGGGTGACGAATAGAGCTGTTGTCAATAGACAAAGAAAACTGTAAGAAAAAATAATAACATCAACAAAGGCTCTTGTGATAAAAGTATAAACTTGGAAATCATTAACCTACTTGCACACTTGCCACTCATGAAAGTATAAACAAAACATTTTCATTACATATCAGTACCATAGCTTGTTTAAGCCGGGCATTGTTTTAGTGGCAAAGCAATAAAAAAAAGGTATGTTATGTACTTCAACAACTTATATAAGTGTGCCCAAAGTGTGCTTTGTGTGCGGTGGCGTGAATGGAAGGGAAGAGAGTGTGGGGAACTGATAGTGCAGGAACCCTAAACAGAGAGGTAAAATAAAAGAAGTAATAAAAATAAAAGTGGTAAAATGGAGCAATGAACATGAGACAAACCAGCGTAGTATGTTCACCAAGATGACTTGAGAAATCAAAAATCCTCTTAGGCAATAACCATAGCATAAATATCATAAAAGGTCAATCAAATTAAAACAATGATCATTCAGTTAAGTTATTTTCATTTTTAACATCACAAATATATTTTTTACCTTTAGCTACACCAAAAGAGGGATTTAAAAAGTAGAAACAAAACTAGATTAGAACCAATTGGATATATGCGAAAAGGTGGCAGAAGTATAATGATCCTATAAACACTAAAATACCAGAACTCAAGTAGTCATAAAGCAAGCAATTTTAAACTACAATTAAAAACCAATCAACACCTGCACCACATAGCAAAAATATATACTTTACAAATCATGGTAATTCAGGCTTTTCATCAAACACCCTGCTATCATTACCCTCAACACCTATCATACTGTTTAAACAAGACAATAATCCCCAGAAACTTTACCCATTTGATCAATACCAAACAATTTAGCAAGTAACAGAACAAAAAATCTAATTTTCAATGCTTAACAGCTTCAATCATCAAAACTGTACATTTTCAGTCAAGTATTCAGTCAAGTACATTTTCAAGCAGCTATATTCACAGTATCGAGTTCCAGTCAAAATGAAATAAAAAATACATTCAAAGAGGGTTTACAATAGCAGTAAAATACCCCCAATATAGTCTAGAAAAGCTATGAAGTGTCATACAATCAATAAATCAATCAATAATTATGTTTCATACCGATCAGAGGAGACTGTGGAGGTGGTGGCCGCGTGAACAGAGCCCGTTGAGATGGTGGTGGTGGTCGGAGGAGGAGGTGGCAGCTCCTGAGAGAGACATAGAGGGAGAAACTTAGACAGAGAGAGAGAGAACCGAGCAAGAGAGAGCACGCAAGACAGAGAGAGATAGAGGAGAGAAGAAGAGAGCTTACCTATGGAAGAGGAGGATGGTGGCGGTGGCGGTGGCGGTGGTGGTGGTCGGAGGAGAGGATGAAAGAGAACCTGAGAAATGGAGAGAGAGAGACAGAATGAGACAAAGAGAGAGGGGGATGGAGAGAGATAGAGAAGATGAGAGCTTACCGGAGGAGAGGGGACGACGGTGGTGGCTCGAGGCGTCCTGTGTGACCGGAGCTCGCGAGACGAAGAGAGAAACGGTGAGAGAGAAGGAGAGATTCGGGCGAGTGAGGAAGAAAGGGGGCTGTACTGGTTTTAGGGATTTTATTTTTAGCAACCGAAATATTCGGTCGCTAAATCGGTCACTAAATGGGTTAATTTGAAATTTGAGTTCATACATTTAGCGACTGAATTAAAATTCGATCGCTAAAACGCTCTATTTTAATTTTCTCTACGCACCGTTTAGCGGCTGATTTTAAATTGATCGCAAAGATAAATAAAATTTAACCGTTGCATTTAACTCGGTTGCCATTTCGGTCACTAAAAAGTCAACAAGTTTTGACTTTTACTTTCCTTTATCTTGCAACCGAAATAGAGACCGATAACTCTGCTACGCTCTATTTCGGTCGCAGTATCAACTCTAATCAGTGTTGATTTAGATCCTACAATCGGTCGCCATTTCGATTCAAAACAAGAAACCAACAAATTCGGTCACTATTTTCGGTCGCTAAATAACCTTTTTTTTTGTAGTGAAGTTTTGAAATGCAAATATAATCGATTAGCATAATCGATGTATAGTGTTATGGGCTGCAAATACACAAGTCTTAAAGAAATACATCGATATACTAAAGAATGTAATCTATTGAGTCAAGAACATTCAAGGACCTAATCGATGTACACAGGAAAATATTTTCTGTACACAGGAGATCAATTGATGTATACATGTTCTGAAAGTGAAAATCTGGTTTAATACATCTGTGTCCTAATCGTTTGACAAGTTAGAGGATTTCAAAATCAATTTTGTTTTAATCTTAACTGATTAGTTATGCTTGTCCAATGGATCTATTTTGAATTTTAACTATATAAGGACACGTTCATACATATTTTCCGTGAATAAGAAAAAGAGAGAACTCATTTTTCGAAATCAACCACTCAAAATTCCTATAGAGCTCAGCATTGAGAAAAGTGAGAAATTTCTATAGAGCTTCAATTTGTAAATCCGATTACTTAGAATCTGTATTCGAATTCTTTGATTTCAAGTTTCTGATTAGAGAGAAGTGTCTCTCGTGGGCTGTCCAAGAGTAGAAGGGACTCTTGGTGCTGGGCAAGAGTAGAAGGAACTCTTATGGTTGTGAAGATTGCTTTAAAGTTGTCACAAGGGTAGAAGGAACCTAGAAGTCAAGCTTTTGTAAAGAATCTTGTAAATATTTTTTGATAAGTGGACGAAACTCACAGAAGTGTGGGGACTGAATGTAGGTTACCAGAGGAGGTAGCTAAACCAGGATAAAATTGGTTTGAGTTTCTTTCCTTTAACTCTTTTATATGCTTATTGATAATTGTATGAGTTAGAAGCATGCTAGGGAAATTTTTATGATTTGTTTTGTTTTGTTAATCTTTGATATATGAAATCTAAGTCTTGTTAATCTAAAATCTTGCAAAAACAATTTTGTTTTATTGGTTGACAAAACCTTTTGAAAAGTACAATTTTTCAATTTTTGCAAAATGTTTTAAAAAGTCCACACACTCAATGCAACCCCCTTCTTGAGTGTGAAACCACAACCAACACTGATTACTGAACACTGTGAATCATCTTTGGTAAGAGATTCCCTTCATTTCTTATGAGAAATAGATATATCCATTGTTATAGTTTTGAAGAAATAAATGAAATAAACAAGATAAATACATAGTTGAAATATTATTTATTTCTTCAAAACTATAGTATTGAATATCTCCATTTCTTATAAGAAATGAAGATAATCTTTTCTCCCTATTCGAGGGTAAAATAATAATGTACATACATTATTTTCTATGATATATATAATAATATCTAAAAATACTTATTTTGAATAACCGTAGAAATAGTAGTTTCTCAAGACATGATATGAAACGCAAATATTTCACAACGTCAAGTACATTTGTTTCAATTAATTGCAGCTGATGGTATTTTGTATTATTTAGCAAAAGATCCAAACACAAAACATATAAATCCTGATTTATTCTCAACATTTTATTATCAAGAAGGTCGCAGAAAAACACTACAGGGGCGCACACTTCCTCAAACAAAGCAGCTACACGGGCCATGTGTATAGCTGGTGGACCTTCTTCCAAGATGGCCTGTTGCTAATGTCATCCCACCATGCACTCACATGCTTCTTTTCTCTTACCATATATTCTTTTTGTACCACCCTAGTTTTTACACATATGGTTAATTATTTTATTTGGATGTTTAACTTTATATGGTTTAGTTTGAGTAATTAAATTACTCTCTTCAAATTATTTTATTGGATGCGTTAGCACTGACTTATTTCAGTGAATGCACGCTTACTAGACAATAGACAATAATTTATGTTATTGTCACTATTATTACCGGTACAGAAAAATATTTTAAATAATATGATTAAGAGAAAATATTTTCATGTTTTCATTCTATTTAATTTTAGAGTTGAAAATAAACTGGTTTGACCTTAATCGGAGATTAAATTTTGGACCGAGTATCTTCCTAGTTGATCAGTTCAACTATTAATCTTTACTCTAATTTGAATTTTGAAATCATATATTTATCAATCTTTATTTTTAGATTCCAAAAAGTAAAAACATGTTTATTTTAGGCTTAATATTTATCACTCATTTTGTACCTATCACTAAATGATTAGTTTAAAACCCAACTTTGTCTTTTCTCTCTCTCACTCGACGCCCCTCCCCCTCACTTGCTTCTTTTCTTCTCTGCTTTCTTCTTCTTTCTCTTTTCTTGTTCCTCCCTTCATATCTCCTTCACCTCAAAACCACTCCTTACCACAATGGTTGCGTTCCGCCTGAGCTCCGTCGACCGCCCTAAACCACTGCTCGGACCGCCGCTGGAGGAGGAGAGGACCGCGCTCGCGTCCCTGCACACATCGCTCGAAGCTGCGGCCGGCGTCCTCAGACGCGCCACCGGGGAGCTCGCCTGGCCGCTGTCTATGGTGGTTCGTCCACCTCCTTCCCTTCTATGAGGTTCGCCTCCTCTGTTTGGTTAGGATTGTTGCAGAACGAAGCTCCGCCGCCGTCCTCCGCTGCCACTGCCGCCGCGCCGGACAGCCAGACCGCCACCATCTCTTCTCCCTTACTTGTGGGTGAGTGATTCCTCACCTTACCTTGTTGGATTTCAAGAAATCCCCAAATTTATTTTGAAACCCTAACCCTAACCCTTTGATTTCAGATTTTAATCTTGAGATTAAAGCTTGCTTTATGAAATTGGGACTATAAATTAGTGTTTCCCTAAACCAATTTCATTATTCTTTAGTTAAAATGAGTTTTCCCCAAATTGTATTTAGGAGCCTTAAACCCCAATTTGATTTTATTTGAATTTGATTCTGTTTTTGTGAAATTAATTTTGATTTAGTGCAATTAGGACTCTTAATTGATGATTCTCAAGTTCTCTTTCATGATCTTTTAATCAAAACAAAGTTTCCTAAAAGGGTATTGTGAAGCGTAAGCTTCAAACATGATTTTCTTTAAAAATAACCTTGTTTGGTAATAAGATAAAGTGTTTAGATCAAATTAGAATGTGTGTTTGATCATGTGTAATTGATTTCTTAATTTCTGGTTGTTGTGCGTTGTTGGATTCCCTCTCTGAGACGTTTGACACGGCTATGCTTGCTTGATGGAGTAGATATGAGCTAACGTGAGCATTAAGACGAGGATCCTTTACTTGTCTTCAAAGGTAAGGGGAGCTTGCCTAAGGGATTTTTCTCAATAACCATTTGCTTGTAGTGTAGTCTGTATAATTTATTTGGTTGTGTTTATCTGTTTATGTGGTTTATGTTGTGTTGTTTATCTGAGTATCAGTGTGTGATCTGCTTTTAAATTATTTGATATCTTCATTTGTATATTATATTACTATGATGCATGATCTGCCTGGTGATATAATTCTGATAATGGTTGTTGAATGTTGTTTGTGAGTGTTGTTTGAGAAGCCTGACAGTGGTCAGTGCACAACCGATTAATCAGATAAAAGCTTTAATAAGTTGTGAAAAGATTATATTCAATGTTTTATGAGAAAAGTTGGAGGATAATAGTGATGGAAAATATTATTTTGGAAAAATAATGAGTTTTTGAGAAAATTTATTATTTTTGATGATTTATTAGTGTAAAAGTAATTTATGAGTCACAATGAGAGCGAAATCGTGAAAATGTTTCTGTACTGCTAATTTTTATGTAAGAAAGTTTGCAATATTATAAAAAGTTATTTTATGAAATTAATTGTTGAAAATAAGTTAATTATGATTTTAGAAAATTGTTTAAGTGGAAAAAGCTAAGTTTTGGCTTAAAAAGCTTTAAAAGTGATAATTGATGGCAGATTTGGAAAAGTGTAGAAGGCAAGTGTTTTGAAACGGTAGTACATATTTTAAGAAAGTTAAAACCTCAAGTGACTCACCTTTGTGAAAACTAAGTTTTATTATTTAAGGATTTTATTAATGAATTTCCAATTTGGAAAAGAATTTCTGAAAATCAAAAGTTAATTCAACAATGTTGAAAGTATTGTGGAACTTAGTAACCGAGACGTCGGGGTACTAAGGTTCTCTGTTGTTATGGACATGAGTTCCTTTGGACTTTGAGGTCCTGTACCGTATACATGATGTATACCGTATTGAAACATTGAAGATGTTTTCTATTACCACGAACCTAAGACTGGTGCATCGGTCGAGAGGTATCGTGATTGAGCACTCGGACTGTGAGGTCCTGTGTTGTAATGAAAGTTCTAACGGTGTTTTAAAACTATGTGAGTCGTAAGCCATTTTGAGCTTCGGCAAAGAAAGATTGAACACAAAGAAAAGAACAAAACAAAGTGTTTTGCATGCATCGGCAGACGTGCCTGCGGTTCGATGCAATAATTAACAGCGGCGAAAGGTAATTCTGACTGCATTTTTCTCATGTGCCTAGTGAGGACATTTGAGACCCCATCTTACTTGCTATTGGTGCCCTGAGTGTGGACATTAGCAATGTGTTTGGCTGCGTGCCTGGCCTTGTGTGCCTGTGTGGATGGGAAGAGGTTGCGCACCTAGTGGCAGTGTGCCAAGATAGCCACACGCAGAGTGTGCCTATAGGCAGTGTGCCAAGTTAGCCAGAGTGGCTATGGAGCCTGATCAACTCATTATATGTGGGGATATCTCATGAGATTAGGACGAAAATTAGATGATGAATATGAAGTGTCATGCATAATTTTTAAACGATGATGTTTGGGGTGTTGAACCCATTGATAAACTATTAGCTTATAAATGCTTGTGTGATAAATGTATATGTGTTATGTGGTGTCGCGCATTTAGTTATTGTGTTAAATCCATATATTGGAGTCTCACCCTTACAGATATTTCAGGTTTCTTCTGGTTCGCTATGGTACCTTGGGTACTTTAGTACCGATGGTGCAAAGGAGTCTTTCTAAGTCACTCAGAGACTTAGATCTAGTTGCTTGATGAAGTACTTGATTGTGGAATGATCACATGAGTTTTCCTCAGGAATAACTTCTAGAATGATCAGCTTAGGGTTTGAGACTTAGATTATTTTTTATAAGTATGTATGAGTATAGCTCAGAGAGCCTTTATTTTAAAATGGAATGTTTATGGCTCGGAGAGCATATCTTTTGAATGAAAATCTAAGCTGTTCTTTTTGGTCTTGTACAGCTTATGGATATAATATATATACTTTTTAGCATATTACTGCCTGGTTGTATGTGGTGTAAATGGAATTCTGGAATGAAAATGTAATTATTTTAGCAGGTGTTCTTTTACCTGGGATGTCCGAATTACAGAGGAGACTCTGTCGAAATTTTCATAAAAATACTAGCTTCTATTCAAGTATATTCTTTAAATTAAATAGGCTTGCCAGGCTATGATAGTAAGTCTGTGTGCCGATCAGGGCTTAGGTGTGGAGTCGTGACAAAAAATTTTATACCCAATTTCAGACACTTATGTACTTATATAAATTATTTTCCGAAAGCACCAACAGATTATCTTTTAATTTTATTTTCGCACGTGTTACGTAGTAATGCCCATGGGGGGTGTTACACTTTTCCCATTGAATTCACCAAATAATGAGCAAATGGAAGATGGCTAAGAACAGCAAGGCTGAAAAAATCCCCAGCCAAGTACTTGGTTTTGGAGAGCCTGCCCTCATAGATGTCTAGCACCTTAGCAAGCTTTTCTTTACTTTCCTCTATCACTTTTGGGTCTGAGGGTTGGCCCAATAATGGGTGAACTAGAATATGCATAACTAAGTTGAAGATTGGTGGGTTAAAGTTATGGGCTTCAACTTCAAGCCATTGCTCCACAAGACCCCTTTCTTCTATTGTCTTCCCCAGCAAGTCAGTCCCTTGGTTTTTGTACTTTTCAGCATAGTACCTAAGTATTGCTCGAGATTCTGCATAAATGATTTGAAGTCAGTGTATTGATGTACGAGTCGATTTATTCTACATTAGCAAATGACACATGAGTTAAATTAGGATTGGAATGATTTCACATTGAATTAATTTTGGAAATTCATTCGATAATAAACTATAATAGCTTGTGGTTCTCTTTGGCACAATTATGTGAAACAATAGTTGAAACTTGAAAGTAAAAAAGTTGGTTATTTTGTTGAAAACTGCAGATTGAATTAGAACTATTTGCTAAATTTAGTTGATCTACTAGTGACGTAAAAGGACTTACATAATGTGTGTCTATAATTCTATATATAATTTACTAAATAATAATAATTAAAATATATAAATAATAATAATAATTATAATAATAAATTATTATTATTTTATTATCGAGAGAGGGGGAGGTGAGTTTCTTTTTGGATATTTGCATTAAGGCGAAAAATAGGGAAATTAATAAGGAGGGTAAAGAAAACCATGCAACTCTCAACTTAATTCCATAAGTTATCTCTACTATGTTATAAAAGAAATAGCAATCTTTCATCCAAAAACTTTCATGGCAAACACTTCAATCAGCTTTTTTGTTTTCCAAAAAAGCTAGTTAACTATTATATAAGCTATTTTGGTTCCTTCCCAAACAAACTCAGACAAATTATATATTTCTTATTGGCTTATTTGCACTTTTCGTCCCCGAGGTATTACGATTGTGTAATTTTGATCCCCTGGTTTCAATTGCAACAAGTGGATCACCTGGTATCAACATTGTGCAATTTGAGTCCACAAAGTTCCAATTACGCCAGTTGGGTCTCATAGATATCATGATTGTGTAATTTTGGTTCATAAATATTACAATTGTGTAATTTTTAATGCCAATAGCCTACATTTAACATGTAGGACTAATTTGACACTTAGTGAGGCCAACTCAATAGCTTACATGGTATTCATATGTAGCATTATTGACACCTCAAACATTTTAATGATCACGTGTACAGACGTGAGTGTAGGAGTCCAATGTTTCTCTACAAAGGACATTTCTGAATATTGGTCCCAAATCAGTGCCGCGTACTGATGTTTAAAATTGCACAATCATTATATTGAGGGGACCAAAGTTGCACAATCGTGATACCTGATGGATCCAATTGACACAATTGAAACTTGAAGACTAAAATTGTACAATCGTGATAACTAGGGACCCAATTATCGCCATTAAAATTAAGGAACCAAAATTGCATAAACATAATACCCAGAGACTAGAGGACTAAAAATATAATTAAAGCAATTTTATTTAGCGGCTCTACAAGCATGGCGATGCCTAAAGATTTTCATTGAGATAATAAGAAAGAGTAATATTTTATTTAAGAAAGCTAAGTTAAAGAATTTACATTTTTAAAAAAAATTATATATGGAAAACTTAACTTAAAAACTAGCCCATTGTGACACTAACAACTGTCCCTCCATCTACAATGAGGACAATTAAGGAGACATATAAAAAGTACCAATACTTCACTACATGGCATATAAATAAAAATTAGAAAATAGTAACGGGCCTAACCAAAAAGAGTATAATCACCGTCTTGAACAACAGGAAGCAATCCAAAGGGCTGCCATAAGAAACTGGTATTATTATTAATGGAAAAAAAAAAAAATCTTGAAATCATGACATACAAATTGAGGCCTAAATTAAAATTAAAAGATAATGCTGAAGATCGAAGGAAATAAAAAACAAACAAGCACTTTCATTCCTTAACATTTTTAATATTTTATTTTCATTCCACAATTATCTGTTATATGATTTTTATTTTATATCAATTTTAAAATTCACTAAATTCCTTCTATTCTCTAACTCCATTAGAATGGTACTGAAAGAAGCAAACGTTGCATCTTTTGCAGAAATGCACAATTAGCATTGCCTCAAAAAAGGATTCGGGGCATATTTTAGAAACTGCCTTGTGGGGCATATGGGAGTTTCAGATAAATTCACTGATTATAAATACTAATTTGCAAACCTCTAATTTCATCCCCTACAAATTGTCGCTTGTTGGGATAGAAAAGGTGATAGCAAAATGAGGAAATTTTTATTTGTTGCGACGGTAAATATGATTTTCCTCCCTAATCAACAATTATTAGTAACGACACCATTGCTGATCCACTTTTTTAGGCACCACGGTAAAAGACCATGGAAATAAAAAACGCATAATGTTACTTAGTGAAGAAAAGTGCTTCGAAAAAAAAAAATTTGAACCTGCAACTTGAGGTACTCAGCTTGCTTATGCTCTCCCTTAAAGCCATCAATATGCACTGTTTCATACTCTATTTCCTTTTCAATCAGACACACAATTACCCTTTTTGGGCAAGCATAGTCTGGGCCATACACCTTCACTACCATCGTAACTCGCAAATGCCCGAGATTTTGGCCTTTGTTTTTGCTTATGACTTCTGGGTTAACCTTGTTGCTTCTTATAGTGCCCACCTAAAAAAATGGGAACAAAGTTCCCCAATAGGTCCGTGTTCCATGGATCCAAACCAAATCAATTTTTTTTTTGGTAGAAGATCCAAATCAATTCAATTTCTTGAAATATTTTAATTGAAGCACTTAAAACATATTAAAAATATCATAAATGGCATTAAATATTATTTAAACATATAATAATACCATTTAAATGAATACCAATTTTAAAATAAAATAATCAAATAATAGTAAAAGTATAATTGGTAACCTTGTGGTCCTACCCGACTTGAATGACTAATCTCTGCAGTTGAGCGTGGATGATATCCGCCTGCAAAACCCAAGGGAATTGGTACAATTATATGGAAAGACATTTCACAATATACAACAAGAAAACTCGGTTAAGCCGACGGTCTTAAAGTCGATGTTAATACAACAGTTACTGGCACTCTTAAACTTCGATATATTACCCATGGTCAAATCATCAATAGTCATTGATAATGAGAATGAGATGAAATCTATCTTTCTATTTACCGTTGGATCAATCATAGGTAACTATATCGATCACTATTCCCACTGATAAAAAAATATCGATCACTAAGTCATTGGTAATATTTTAAAAATATTAAAAATGAAAAGTGTCCTCGTTGCTGATGGCATTATCGATGAACCATCGATAACAATGGATAAATTTATGAAAACATGTTGTTACCGACAACAACAAAAAAATTGTTATAAATTTTCTTTCTTTCCTATCTTTCCCTCCTTCTTCTTCACGCTTCACTCGATAATATCAAAGACTGAGTCGTCGATAACTGTTACTGTCAAGGGTCTCACTCACAACTTTATGGCCATCAGTGATCAATCAACAAATTTTCATTACTGACGACTTTTTCCCATCATAAGTCATCAGTAATGACGAGTTTTCTTGTAGTGATATCATTAAATACATATTATTTTTAAAAGAAAATAATGATAGATTAGTGTTCTATATTGTTTCATAGGCATTTGACATCATCCGACACATTAACTTAAAAACAAAATAATGAAATTGTGAAAATACTTAATTTTAAAAAAAATGGAATAGCTAAATTGAAAAAGACGAAGGTCCTGTTTGGTAAAAACTAGCTGATAGAGGATAAGATTATAGCTAATAGCTAATAGCGTATAACTTAGCTGATTGGATTTGAAGTGTTTGGTAAGAATAATGATTGAATATAAATGGAGTGATAAGGTGGCTTGTGATTTGGGGGGAGGGACATAGGGTTTGGAGTGATAAGGAGGTTGTGGGTTCAACTCCCCCTACTAACATAACAAATACTAACAATCTAACGTTTGTCTATCTTAAAAAAAAAAATTATTGAATATAAATATAAAATGATATAAACATACATGTTTATATGTTTTTATATAAATTATACATATATATATATATGTTATTTATTTTAAAATAATTATCATTTTTAATACTTTAATTTATTTAAAAATATTTATCATCTTAAAAAGTAAAATATTTTTTAATTTTTTTTATTTTAAATTTATTTTTATTAAATAAAATAAGACAATATAAATAAAATGAGATGTTGATATGATTTTTTATATAAATTATATTTTTATTGACACAAATAGATTCACTATTATTTTTTATCCTAAATATCTAGTTAATGACATTAGTCCTCAAATTTATTAATGATAAAGATTTTTTATTTTATTTAGGAGAGGGTAAAATAGGACTTTAATTAAAATAATAAAGAAAAAATTGAGAGAAGAAATAATAAGTTATAAGCTCAAATGTTATTTCAAGTAGCATTTGAAAAAAATATTATAAGCTAGTGAAAACCCACTATTAACTAGTGAGATAATGACGTTTGTCCAGGGCTAGCCCAAAGGGGAATCTAGTAAAGCTAGGACTTTATGCCTCCAAAAAAGAATTTTACTATCTATTTTAATAATATTTTTTTAAAAAATTGTTAAGAGTCAGTTGTACAATAAACTGAGTCAGTAGCTATACAAAATACTTTTTATTTTCCTCACTCACGGCTAACTTCACGTATTTCTATCTCACCTACATAATGACTCATTATTATACTAATGTTAATATTCTTTAGTATTTTGCTATAAAAAAAATGAAGGCTAAATTGCAATTTTGGTCCCTCAAGTTTTTCACTTTGACGAAATTCATCCCTTAATCAATTTTTGCGCGATTTTAAAGTCCTCCAAATTTTCCAATGTTGCAATAAAGATCCTTCCATCATCTTTCCATCCAAAATTTAACAAAACCAGTCTGAGTCAATTAGGTTCCAACATAGCAAAAAATATCAAAGCCACGTGGCACCCATAAAATAAAACCATTATTTAATAATAAAATTATCTTTTAAATCCTTATTTATTATGTCATGTGATGCATCATCTTCTTTCCCAGGATGAGGGATCGTATCCTCGACGGTGGCTAGTGCTCTGTGATCTGGACGGAGTATGATGGCGATGCCGATTGGACTTTTCGTAGGTGGCTGAGTAGGAATAAATATGTTGCGCGCACAGGTACTCGAAGCAATTTGGATCGTTCAAAGCGCGTAAGGTTATGGTGCAGCGTGGTGGTGGCTGAGCTCGCGGTCCTGGGTTTACATCTGGCTCATCAAGGCATGACAACTTTGTGCGTGCAAGGCAGTGCACGTTTAGACGCGATGATGCTGCTAAGAGGCAGGTGTTTACTGGTAAGTTGTATGGGTGTGTGGGTAATTTCCATGGATGTTGCTCTAGAGTCTTTTCTTTGTTTCTGATTTTTCTTTGGTATGGAGGTGATGGTGTTGAAGCTTGTAACATTCCTGCTGCTCTATGGATTGACGACTGTCCCCACAGACCAACACGGGTCTTTTCAGCGTGCTTTGTCCTCACTCACACGCTTCCTAGGAAAACTAGTCCTTAAGTGATGGGCTCCCGAAAAGAAGATGCATCTTATTGGTATAGGTAGTATAACCAATCAATTCATATAAGCCATCCTCAACTGTATAGTCCCATACCTACACATTCTCAGGATTCCTCTCATTCGGGTGTGTAATCGGTTCATTCATATGCCCCTCCGCTTAGAAGCCTGCTAGGAGCCGCTCCTTGTCCGTGCCTTCTTGCACCGGCGATCACTCTCCGCCCTCGTCGGCACCCTTGTGTTACATGCCCACCAGCTTCCTCTTGGTTCGTCCCACAGACCAACACAGGTCTTTTCAGCGTGCTTTATCCTCACTCACACGCTTCCTGGAAAAACTTCCCAGGAGGTCACCCATCCCAGAATTGCTCTAGGTCAAGCGTGCTTAACTGTGGAGTTCTTAAGTGATGGGCTCCCGAAAAGAAGATGCATCTTATTGACATAGGTAGTATCAATCAATTTATATAAGTCATCCTCAACTGTATAGTCCTATACCTACACAGTCTCAGGATCCCTAGTGTGTAATCGGTTCATTCATGTGTCTCTCCATCTATAAGCCTACCAAGAGCAGCTCCTTGTCCGTGCCTTCTTGCATCGACGATCACTCTTCGTCCTCGTCGGCACTCGGGTGTTACAAAGCTACTCATTGTTATTTGGTGGAAATGAGAATAAAATGGTGGCGTGTTGCTAAGTCTTCGTGGAGTTTGTTGGCTGGTTTAGGAACTTTGTATAAGTCATGATTTTAATTTTTTGTATTTTAATCGAAGTAGATTTATGACATGCGAAGAGGTTAGAGGTGAAATGGGGTTTTTCGGTAGAAGAGAGATGGAAGGAGGTTTTTGAAAGAAGATGGATTTTTTAAGATTTTTATTGGAAGCTTTTTCTCTTCTCACAGAGAACCCACGATCCACTATGTGATAAATGAAGATGAAGATGAAATGTGTGCATCAGTGCATGTGACATGATAAAAAAGAGTTTTAAAAAAATAATTTTAGTAGTAAATAATTTTTTTATTATTTGAATGCCACGGCATTGATACTTTTTGTCATGTTGAAACCTGTTTGACACTTCACGGTTTCTGTTAAATTTTGGATGCAAAGATGGAGAATAATTTTTTTTTTAATATTGGAAAACTTGGAGGACTAAAATCATGAAAAAAAAAAAATTGAGGGATGAATTTTGTTAAAATAAAAAAATTTGAGGAACTAAAACTATATTTTACCCAAAAATAAAATGATACTCTTCATTCTTCACTCATCTCTATCCGGTTCTTACTCATCTCTCTCGTACATTTGCCTTTCAATCATGTCACTCTCTTACATACTCTCTCAGACTCTCACGTACTCACTCTTCACTCATCTCTTACATCATTTGTTATTTTGTTGCACAAAAATAAAAAATAAAAACTAAACCTTCAATTTTCAATCTCTCTAACTTTCTCATCACGTCATCTCTCGGTCAATTTTGCACTGGAGCTAGAGCATCAATTGATAATTGGTGTGGTGAGATGATTTAGTGATGTTTGTTTGATCTTTTTCTTTTGCACTATGACAATTATTTATTTATTTATTTATTTATTTATTTTCTCAAATTATTGCAGAAATCTTGTAGTTCTTTTTATTGCATTTGGCCTAACAAGCAACCCAAAAGTCTGAAGAATTTTGTTCACAATCAGGTTTTATTGTTCTAAATTTTTTATTTAGTTTTGATTTATAGTTGTTTAATTTAATTTTGTGAAACGTATATATATATATTTTTATTTTAACATATAAAAATGTCTGAAGTTGACACGGGGAAACACAAGAAAGGGGTTGAATTATGTTTCGTAACAGATTTTTCAAAATCCTTTTGAAAACTCTTTTGTAATCAGGCTAAGAAATAAACAGATAGTAAAAGCCTTTTACAAAGAGTTAACAAACTCAAAATAAAATCCCCACAGTTAGCATAAACAAAAATTGTAAAGAGATAGGAATAGAAGATTCACAAAGATATTTTATCCAGGTTCACCCTCTTTCAACCAAGGGCTACGTCCAGTCCCTTCTATTTTAAGGTTTTCTCCACTATAATCCAATAGCTTTACAAGTATTCTTTAGGGTTGCCTCTTCAGGCAAACAAGTATTTTTTTCCAGTCAAGCCTTTTCATGCTCTCTCTAATTTAAGAGATAAAAGGATTGATCTAATTACTCACTATGTGTGAGAGTATGAAACATTAAGATCAAGGATTACAAAGTAATCGAGAGAAGATTTAACAGAGTTTAGGCACTTTCGAATGTTAGATCTGGTAGTAGTTTCGGCAACCTTCTTCGCTAGGGTCATCCAGTGTATATAGAAGGGCTTCAGCTTCAGCTTTGAGACACCCCGTTGTGCCCCGTTGTGTTATTAGATTAAAACCTCATTATTCAATTTCTTAACCGCACACTTAACGTGAAAATACGTACAAATTAAAACTTAAGTTAATAAACATATAACTTAAACATCACACCATAGTTATAAATACACACATAAGTCTTTTACACATATTTCAAACTACTTCGGGAAGGTACTCTCTCGAGAGGATCCCTCACTAGAATACTTAAAAAAAAATATTAAACTTAGCGGAAAATATAAAAACATCTCATGAGACACACTGACCATAGACTAACTAGACCCTAATCACCATGGGTCACGACTCGACCTCCGGCTTCCGGTTCATAGGGAGTTCCATCCAACCCCTCTTTGTTCAAATTTCGATTCACAGGGTCTTCAAGTACGATCCCATAAAAGATAAAATAAAACATACAGAAAGATACAGGGGATAATAAACAGTTCTATCATCAAAAAGCGGAAAAGAGTCATAGTATATCATACAATAATTGTCACACACAATTAACATCCATAATTAGCAATTATCCTCAAATTATAATATTGTTCTCTACCCTCAACTCATGCCATATAAATCCTTATGCTAACATAATTGTCTCTATTCCTTTAACATTCATCAGTAATCCATGGTAGTCCGATGCAAAGAACTCAGTATAGTACACTTCTATCTTTTGATAGGATAAAACTCGGCATAGTGCACTTCTATCTTTCGATAAGATAGGATCTGATATAGTGCTCTTCCATCTTTTGATAGGTTAGAACTCAATATAGTGCACTTCTATCTTTTGATAGGATAAATCAGATCAACGCGTCAGGGACTGAAAAAGTATCTGCATCAAAGCCTTTATATGAATCTCACTATCTCGCATCAATAACAACTTAGTACCTCAAGTTCCCATCATAACCTCAACTCGCATTCTATGTCACCTCTCATCCATTAGATAACTTAATTAAACTAGGCACCTCTAAGTCAATTCATTCTCTTACCCAAACAATCATCTCCCGAACAACATATATCCTTGCTTAGAATCAACTAAGCATACTATTAAAAACCAGGCAGATCATGCATCACACAATATCAGGAAATTTTGAAATACCACAAAATATCACATAAGCAATTCAATAATAATAAATTCAATCAACCTCAGATAAGATAAAGTCATCCTAACGTCGATAAACCTACAATCCCCGAATCACCATTGGTTTTACAGAAAAGGTTTCCAATGTGATTTTGATCTTGTCGATTACTCAACTACTAGTAGGGTTTAGGTCACCCTACACAATTATTATAGAATATACTACTTATCGATTCCGACGGTAGATTGTTTCTTTCCCCCGCCTAAGTTACCACCGGAAACACGAATTCGACGATCCTTGATATCCCGCCATGAACTTGGATCATAGAAATTGGTTTCACCTGAGTTTTGATAATGAAAGTAAGGTTCATTAATAGATCATATAAATTGGTTTCACATTTTTAGGATTTTTCTACAATTTTCTAGAATTCTTTTAAGTTCTAGATCTAGGAATGGAAAAATATGATTCATGGCATAAACATGAGAAATAAATGAAGACGAAAGCTTAGATGATCAAGGAGATGAGATTTTACCTCTTGAAGATTGAATAAATGAAGAAAATGATCAACCTTCACTAAGTTGAAAACTGGACAGCTTGAGAGTGTGATGGTATTGTGAGTGTATCTCACAATATACTCATCCAAAAATCACAAACTTTGGCTTGTTAGAAATATAAGAATAAAAGGAACAACTTTTGTGTTGAAGGTTTCATTTGGGTCGGATCATAACATGGGTGAAAAGGGACTTCTTTCTGTTGTTTCGTGTGTTGCTGAGAATTCTGGGAAGTTTCGGTATTTTGAGCATATCTCCCAATATACTTATCGGTTTTTGATGATCTTTAGGTTGTTGGAAATAAGAGAGAAATAGGAACAACTTTTATGTTGAGAGTTTTCCGATTTTAATAAAGGAAGAGGGTCATAGTTTCTGTGGAGATTCGGTGTTCTTATGAGTTTTGTAGCTTAGAGAAAATGGAGAAAACTTGGTGAGGAAGATGAAGAGAAGTGGGGAGAGGGCAGCTGCGGTTTTGAGTCTTTATATAGGCTTAGATTTAGGCTTTTTTTGGTTCCTTAGAGTCCAAATAATGGGTTTTGTGAATATCAAATTAATATATGATCAATCATAGTTAATAGTTAACTTAACTAAGGTTATTTTGGCTAATCATGGTTAATAATATGTGGCTCACATTTGATGGAGGTGTAGCTGATTTTGGGCTACACATAGTGACTCACCAATGAGTCACTGATCCTATCCGTTAGTGGTTCCCGGAAATTCCGTACGCAGCTTCGTCATTTACCCGAGTTCGGTTTTTGAGAGGAAAATAATGAAACGAAAGCAAAACGAAATAGGTATGATTAAGTATATATGGATGTAATAATTTGAGGAGATGTGGGAGGTTTACAACCATGTAAAATGAGTGGTTAAAAGTGCGTAGATGTCTCTGGTTAATACCCGCGAAAGCTTCGGGGTATTTTGGTCTTTTCACCTAAAAGTCATGATTACTAGCATTTAATGATCATAAATGATTGGTGGCTCATCCTCCATGAGTCATCATGTAAGACTCGTTGTACCGATCTCTTGACAGGTCTCTGCAGTTCCGTTTCCGACTCTGTTGGTTTCTCGATTAGGGTTTTACGCCCGTATAAAAGCGTAGTATTTCGTTTTCGACTGAAAATTTTCAAACTAACCAAACTCCTTGGAAATATGATTTAAATATAAACCATTTTGTTCACGAGTCAAAATTAGGTTTTCTGATCATTAAAATCTTACTGCCAGTGAAAACACCGACTGTTTTCCATCCAAACTTTTACCAAAATTCATTCGAATAAATATAATATTATATTTATGATCAAAAATTTGGAAATTAGAATTCCTCACGGACAAAATATAAAAAATCTACAAATTTCAATTTTCGGGCCAAATTAGGGTTTTGTGTCAGTATAAAATTATACTGTCAGTTAAAAAACACATACCGATTTCCGTCTGAGTTTTAAACCCAAAATTTCACCGTAACCTAATACCATAAGAGAGACTATGAATATGGTTTTATTTTATTTAAAAATCACTTTCTAACTCTTATATTAAAATATAATTAATTATATTTTAACCGGTTAAATAACGTAATTAAAAATCATGTTGTTACAAGCTTCATCTCTTGCATCTTCAATGGTCATTAAGAAATATCCGTTTAGAGATAGTATTAAATGCTATGATCCGTTGAGTCTGATAACTTGATATGTGATCTTTAGAAAATCACTCTTGGTTATCAGAAAGCTCAAAATGGTTCTGTCACTTCTCTGTTGTACTCGAAAGTTGTCTTTTGTCTTTCCTTCTTGGTACTTTAATCAACTTTACAACAGTTTGTGTCAGAGTACAAAGTATTTGTGTAATCGAAGGTACTATGTTTCTCTTACCAAGAAACAAAGTGTAAACAATTTTAAATAAAACAGGAAAAAGACATGGAAACATTCGAATTTAAATAAACAATCATTTGAAATAAATTCACTGACTAGACGGGTTCACAAGAGGTATGTCTTTGGACGTACATTTTCAACATAAAACATAGAGCAACTAGGTAGTCTACTGATATCTCGTCTAGTAGTTCTACTGAGCAGACTAGTGAAGTTGACACAGGGAAACACAAGAAGGGGGGTTGAATTGTGTTTCTTAACAGATTTTCGAAAAAAGCCTTTACTCAAACCTTTTACAAGCAAACCAATAAAAAACAACACACAAACAAAAACAATTTTGAAGAGTTAATAAACTCAGATTCATAACCCCAGAGTTAGTATAAACACAAACTGTAAAAGACAAGGGTTTAGAATATTCACGCAAGTGTTATATCCTGGTTCACACTCTTCCAACCAAGAGCTATGTCCAGTCCCTTCTACCTGAAGGTTTTATCCACTATTCTCCAAATAGATTACAAGTATTCAACACCTCTTCAGGCTACAAGTATTCTTTCTCTACCAACCTCATTAGGCTCTAACTCTAACAAAGAGATTTTCAAATTTGATATAAGAACTCACTATGTGTGAGGATTTGAAAGTTTAAGATCAACAAGATTTACACGTAAACTTGTTTTACAATTTCAACAGAGTTTTTGCTTTATGATATCAGAGCTTGTGTTACTTCTATATATTTTCTTGTATGTCTATATATCTTCTTGAAGTTCTTCATGTATATATAGCTGAAGTGCTTCTCTGTCTTGATATTCTTCAACGGTCTTCAAATTGTATCCGTTTAGACTTAGCATTAAATGCTTGGATCCGTTGAGACTAGTAACTTGATATGCTTCGCTGAGAAGTGCTTTTGATTATCAGAGGAATGCTCAAACTAGAACTGTCACTTCTTTGTTGTACCAAAGGTTACTTTCTGACTTTCCTTCTTTGTACTTGACTTGATCTTTACAACAATGTAGTTGACATAGTACAAATGTTTATGGTTAAGATGGTACGGAGTTCTTCTATCCAAGAGATAAAGATTTTATACAATAGAAACAACAAGGGTAAAAGACATATATTCTTTGAATTAAATAAGCAATCATTTGAAATAAATACGTTTAAGCTTAGATGGGTTCACATTTTAAAACTAGTGGACGCCACGTCTTTGGACGTGCAAGATTTATTTATCGGTGAGACGGGCTCGTATTGCGATAGTGCGTCTACAAACTTTTCGCCTAGTTCAGAGAGATAGACGTGCTATACTTAAGAGCTTAAGAGCTCATCCGCTGACGTGGCGTATAGTGAAACTACTCCGTCTATCAAGTCATTGGAGTTGTTATATTTCAATGCCTTGTCTACTTAGTAACACGTCTACCTTAGTTAAATCTAAGACCTCGTCTATTCTTATTTTAACGATCTCGTCTTCCATAAAGCTAAAGACTCATAATTTTACCAAGAGTTGTAGACTGGTCTAGAGGTTTGAAATAGAATCGGTAGATTCCATACTTTAAATTTAAGTTCCTATGACTCGTATAAATCAAGTAATCCATGCATACTTATAACAAACAAGTTAGATCTTTGACAATATTTTGCCATACAAATTTAACATTTTTGTTAACATCAAAACTTAAGAGATTATTTTAATCCAAAATAACTTTGGTTCTAACAATCCCCCCCTTTTGATGATGACAAAACCAATTAAATTTGAGTGAGCAAAGTCTAAGAGAGATACATAGCTCCCCCCTAAGACAAAGCATTCACACTTTAAAGAGTAAAACACATAAGCAACAAGACATATCGGTTTTAAGTTAGTCAAAATCGAAAACATATTATCGTGAGATAAACACAACATCAGAGCTTATAAGTCCAAACACAGATAGCATTATCAAATCATAGCAAGCAAAAGTTTGCAGCAAAATAGTATGCGTGTGACAACAGATATGTATGTCCAAAAACTGACTTTATATATAAAATTTACTTTCAATCCGTTCTCCCCCTTTTTTATCATCAGACAAAAAGGAAACAGGAGTGGACCATCATTGTCGATTAAAAGAAATAAAATAAGGCTAAGAAGAGGGTGGAGGTGGTGGAGGAGGGTTCTGGTTTGGTGGAGGTGGATGAGGTTGAGTTGACAGATTGTGACTCTGTTGGAAACTTTGCAGAATGCTCATCATTTGGTTGATCATTACATTCATTGGAGCCAAGGCTTCTGTAACTTGTTCTTTTACTTGTTCTTTGACCTTAACCTTTACTCTCTCCTCTATAATCCTTCCAATAATTTCTTCAAAGTTCTGTGGCAGAGAGGGTCTTCAACTTTCAACAATGTCTTGAGCATGTGCTTGACCTTGAAAGGTGCTTATAGCTCTGGAAACTTGAGGTTGATCATTTGGATGAATGATTGTCAAAGCCAATGGCTGAGAAGAGTGATTTCCAGACGTGCTTGGTCTAGGAGCAGACTCAAAGAACTTCCCCATTTCCAACTACTTGGTTGAACAAGATTAGCAATTAACTCCGGTTCTTCAATCTGTATCTCTTCATCAGTATGCTCAGATGGAGGAGATGGTGGTGGTGATGAAGCAAGAGTGAGTATAGGAGGAGGCAACTCTTTAGTCCAGTGGACAAGGTCTTCTTCATAGACAGGACTTATGACAGGAATTCCAAGAATGTCCTTGTAAATGAAGAATATGACATTTGAGAGTCCACATTTTCCTCTAACTTTAGGAATACTTTTCATCTCTTGTTCACTTATTCCAGAAGATGAAGCTTCCTTAGCACAAGCCACCATGTGATTTGAACAGATAGCAACTACAGAATCTTCATCAATGTCTTCAACTAGCTGTGACAACCAGAAATCAATCATATTCTGATCAATAGGTTCTACAGAATCAGGATTGATCATGCAGGAATTGTCTTCTTGTTTTTTTGAAGTGCTCCTCTACTTTTTCAGATCCTTGTCTTTGTTCAAGTCTATCATTGGTAATCTTGGAGCAATCATATAAGGTCTGACACCAATATTTGTCTTCTTCTTGGTGTGAAACAGCCAAGTTGGAGGGACAAAATTTGCAGCTCTAACATATCTTGGCAACTCGAACTCATTCTACAGGAAGGCATACATGGGTGGTCCACAAGATTAACAACTTTTGCCATAAACACTTGGATGCCTAAAAGTCACCCAAGATATCTCTCTGTCTAGAATGAATTTAGGTCTTCCTTCTGTTCTTGACCTTTTGTGGATAGTTGATGGAACATTGGCTTTGCAAGGGTCAGTACACCAAACAGGGGATTTGATGAAGTTTGGGTAGATTTTTCTAGGTGGGAATTTTTGTAGTGGAAGGTGAGTAAGAGCAGGTCCAATGTGGTTGTGCAAAGTGGATGGAAGAGGATTGTTATGGTTTGGCACATAGGGAATGGGTATGTATTCTGGGTATTGTTTGGACTCAGGTTCATACTCATATTCTGGTAAAGGATAGAAAGGTCTGGTTGATTCAGGTTCAGGTTCAGGTTCATGTTTATGATAGAGGATTTTCCAGTCTCTTTTTACTTTGGCCCAGCTTTCAGCTTTGCCATCATAGAGAACTGAAGGGTTAGTGTAGGGGAATTTGGTTCATGGTATTTTGGGAAAGGGGGCTCCAGGGTTAATCCCTACATCATCTGGTTGATTGAACTAGGGATCATTTGCAGGTATTATGGGTTGAAAATGTGGTCTATTTGGTGAGGTTTGTACGGGTGAGTAGACATGTGAGGCTGTTTGTGGTGAAGAGGTTTGTGGTGATGGTAGTGTCGGTATGTACACATCAGTGATAGGTGCAACAACAACAAACAAAGATCATCCCTACTTTCTAAGCTTTCTACTAAGGCATCTACTGCTAATTGGGAAGGATCATTAGCAGAGATATTTACCTCGAAGTCACAAAGGACTTAGCTTTTCTTGAGGGTTGCCTTCTCCTTGTAGGGACAACAACATCAGAAGAATAACGCTTTTTCGCTTCTTCGAATAGTTCCAAAGGTGACATTATCTTCATCATCCTCATCTTCATTATAAGACATGATGAGATTTCTTGTTCTTTTCTGAGAAGGAGCAGGTTGAGGGGCAACAGCTTCTGGTTCCCTGATCACAATACCAGCAACAGACTTTTTAGTAATTGGTTTCCTTGCAGCAAGCTTGTTTTTCTTCTAACTATTCTCTTGACCCCTAGAACTTCAACATTGTTCTACTCAACTTATTCCTCTTTAATCTTCATCATCTCTTCAGTTTTAGCCAAAGCAGCAACAACATATGTATTGAGATTCATGTTGGCTATGTTCATTTTTCCAAAGTCAAAGCACATGCATTCTTTCTTCGGTAGAATTCTTGCTTGTTCTTCGAGGAGATTTAGCAGACAAGTATGTCATAGACTCCTTGAGACTTTAAGATCTTGGACAGAAGATGAGTATGGAATTGCAGAGAGATTCTTCTTGTGAACAACAAAGCATCCCCGAATCTTCCATATATAATTCCGGGCAGGTTGATTTTAGTCTCGGTGATGAGATGACATAGACAAAACTTGTACAGAGTGACAAGTTGTCCTTGGACCCGCTTTTGTACAAAACAACCTTGTTCAACAATTGATGAAGAATGCGAACACGATCCTTCATCTCCACAGACTTCCAGGATTTATTTCTTACTTTATCTTCCCTCATCAGGAAGGCAGCTATCACCTCCTAACCACCAAGGTATGTCTCCCAAGTATCAGTAAAAACCACTCCTTCTTGAGCGCAGTTGATAGAATCAGAGATGGTCTTTTCAGAGACCACTACTTTTTTCCCTAGAACCACATCAGAAATTTTAGTAACTGATACTAGAAGGTTTCTCCAGAAATCCCTAATCAGGTTAGGGTAGATAGAGATTTTATCTACGAAGAGTCATCCCCAACCAGCAACATTAACATTCTTGCTTACAACCAAGTTGTATTCTTGCAGAATCCCGAAGTTGAAGTGGTGATCAGCAACAAGGTTCAACTTGTCCACATTGAAAGATGCAGCAACAGAAGAGGAAGCCACTGATGAGGTTTGAGAGTTTAGGGTTTGGTAGCAAGAAACAGAGTACTCGAGGGTTCAAAGATAGAAGATTGTGAAAGGTTTTTCAGAGGGAAAGAGTATTACTTAAAAAGGTTTCAAATTTGAAGATTTTTCCCAAAGAAATTAATTAAAAAAAATGAAAACGTGTGAGAAAAGGAGTAATGAGTACTGATGCGGCGCAGGTTTTTGAAACCATAAAAAGCTATTGATGGGATTGATGGAAATAACTGACTCAGCATAAGGATATTATTAAATATGTCTTCGATATTAATCAATGCAAATATAATCATAGATAGCATAGATGAGTCTGATAAAGCCATGCAAACAGTCAATGGACGCAATGCCCGCTGGACGCACATGCAACATGCATTGGATGCACTTATGCAATAGACGCACATGCAATATGCATTGGATGCACAATCAATCCACACAAATCATATTAAGATGTTTTCTAATAAATATGAATCTGTTCTCTACAAGGGGTTTAGTAAAGATATCTGCCCATTGATGGTCAGTATCTACAAATTGTATATCAATAATGCCTTTTTGCACATAATCTCTAATAAAGTTATGTTTAATCTCTATATGCTCAGCCCTTGAATGGAATATTGGATTCTTAGAGAGATTTATTGCAGCAGTATTATCACACATAAGTGGAATACTAATTACAAACACATTGTAATCCTCCAATTGATGTTTGATCCGTAGAAGTTGTGAGCAGCAACTAGCAGCTGAAATATACTCAGCTTCAGCAGTTGATAAGGCAATAGTGCTTTATCTTTTGCTTGACCATGAGACTATATTAGCTCCAATGAAGTGGCATCCTCTACTGGTACTTTTTCTTTCTATTCTATCTCCAAAGATCGACAAGATCACAAAAACCAACTAATCTGTAATCACCATTTTTCTTAAAGCACAAACCCAGATTAGTAGTACCTTTTAAATATCTAAATATTCTTTTAACTGTTGATAAATGAGATTCTCTTGGATCAAATTGAAATCGAGTACATAAGAATACACTGAACATAATATCGGGTCTAGACACAGTAAGATATAGTAGAGATTCTATCATACCTCTATATACCTTTTGGTCTACCTTTTTATCTTTATAATCGTTGTTCAGTATGGACGTGGGATGCATAGAGGTGTTCATAGGCTTGCAATCATCCATCTTGAATTTCTTTAACAATTCATTTGTATACTTAGTTTGATGGATGTACACCTTGTCCACTGTTTGCTTAACTTGAAGTCCAAGAAAGAACTTGAGTTCTCCCATCATGCTCATTTCAAACTCTTTCTGTATAAGCTTAGAGAATTCTTCATAGAGAGATTCAATAGTAGCACCAAAAATTATGTCATCAACATATATTTGAACAACAATAAAACTAGACTTATTGGATTTTCTAAATAAGGTTGTAACAACCTTTCCTGTACTGAATCCATTGTCCATTAAAAATGAACTTAACCTTTCATACCAAGCTCTAGGAGCTTGTTTGAGGCCGTATAAAGCTTTCTTTAGCTTATATGTGTATTCAGGTTGGGTTTCACTTTCAAAACCCGGAGGTTGCATAACATATACTTCCTCACTAATAACACCATTTAGAAAGGCACTTTTGACATCCACTTGATATAACATTATTCTATGATATGCAACAAATGACAATAAGATTCGATTTGCCTCTAATCTAGCAACAGGTGCAAAAGTTTCATTGTAGTCTATACCTTGTTCTTGAGAATATCCTTGTGCAACAAGTCTAGCTTTATTTCTTACCACCTTACCATTTTCATCAAGCTTGTTTCTGTAAATCCATTTGGTTCCAATAACTAACTTGTCTTTTGGTAAAGGCACAAGAGTCCATACTCCACTTCTCTCATACCGGTTCAGTTTTTCCTACATTGAAAGAATGCAGACCTCACCCAGTAGAGCCTCGTCTACTGTCTTTGGTTATAACTCAGAGACTAAGGCATAATCATCTTGCTCTCTGAATGTAGATCTAGTTCTTAGCTTATCATTAGGATTCCCAATGATTTGATCTTATGGATGATAATTTTTGAAGTACCAAGATCTTTGAACATTTTCTTGTTTAGAAGTTGAAGCTTCTGACTCATGTTGTTGAAGGTCGACCACTTGATCATCAGGTTTGACATTTGCTTGAATTTCAGAGTCCTTGAGATTCAAATATGCAATAGTTCATCAAGCTCTGATATTTTCTTATCAAGCTGCTTGTCATCAAACTTGACATGTATACATTCTTCTACTACTAAAGTTCTAGAATTATAAACTCTAAATCCTTTTGATGATTCATAATATCCTAATGTAATTCCATTATCTACTTTAGCATCAAACTTACCAAGTTGAACTTTAGTATTCAATATATAGCATTTACCACCAAAAGGATGAAAGTAAGATATGTTGGGTTTTCATCCTTTCCACAATTCATAAGGAGTCTTATTCAAAATTAGTCTATTGTATATTCTGTTCTGAATGTAGCAGGCAGTATTAACAGCTTCAGCCCAGAAGTGTCTAGGGACAGAGTTATCATTGAGCATTGTTCTAGCCATCTCTTGAAGATATTTGCTCATTCTCTCTACAACACCATTTAGCCGTGGTGTTCTAGGTATTGAGAAGTTGTGAAGTAGTCCACTTTCTTCACGTAACTTATGAAATAGCCTCGCTTTCAAACTCTCCCCCATGGCCACTTCTGATTGAAGTGATACACATGCCTTTTTCATTATGTACACGTTTGCAGAATACAAAGAAGACCTTGAATGACTCATCTTTGTGAGCTAGGAACATAACCCATGTTCATCTAGTGTAGTCGTCTACTATGACTAGACCATATTTCTTTCCACTAACAGAGGCAGTCCTAGTTGGTCCAAACAGCTCAAGGTGTAGCACCTCTAGTGGTCTATTGGTAATAACAACATTCTTAGATTCAAAGGAACCTTTGACTTATTTTTCCTTTTGACATGCATCATAGAGAGCATCAGATTTGAACTTAAGGTTTGGTAATCCTCTCACGAGGTTATGCTTATTTAGCTTTGAAATTAACTTCAAGCTTGTTTTGCAGATCGTTTTGCATCTTGGCAGTGAATAAGAGTGATCCATCAAGTTTCTTGACATTACACATGTTCTTATCAAAAGAAACAACAAGCCCACTATCACATAATTGACTTATGCTTAGCAGATTGTGTTTTAAACCATTAACTAAATGAACATTATCAATGGAGGGAAAAGTATGTTTATCAATTTTACCTACTCCAATGATATTCCCTTTCTGATTACCTCCGAAGGTAACCCAACCACCATCCATATGTTTTAGGTCTTGGAACATACACCTTTCTCCCGTCATGTGACGTGAGCAACCACTGTCCAAGTACTAGGATGTGTGTTTCTTTCCTATTGTTACGCAAGTCTGCAACAGGTACAATCTTATCTTTAGGTACCAAAATTGACTTGGGTCCTTTCTTGTTAGTAGTCACCGGGCGAGCATGTTTAATATGCTTATAATGTATGCATCTAGATGTTATGTAACCACCTTTTCCACACACTTTACAAGTAAGTGTTGGGCGAGCTCAATTTAGTTTTAACATGCGGTGTTAGAGCTTTTGAGGTTCTACTATGCATATGTGGTTTTGACTTTTTATGACATGCTTCATGCTTTTATTTGTCATAACCAAGGCCGACTATTATGAGGGGACATAGAGTACCTTAAAATTAAACTTAGTTTATCCGAGCCACCTACAAATTTAGACAGAGTGTCCATTCGGGTATGTCACATCTTGTTTCAGTTTTGCAACTTCACAAGAGACAGTTGGCTCACACTTGAGTTTGTCGGTTAGACCGACATTCTCTGATTTTAGTTTGTCATTTTCATTTACAAGACATTTTCTCCATGCAAACCCTATCAAATTCTTTGGATAGTTTGGAAAATTTCTTTTTGAGACTTCTATATTCATGAGACAATTGATGAGTTATGCAGTAATTCATCAAAAGCATCTTGAAGAATGGAAGGGTTAGAATCCATTACCTCGAAGATCGTGTATTCACTTTCCTCGATAATGTACTAGCCATGAGATAGATATTTGCCTCTTCCTCTGCTTCATTTTCTTCATCAGATGAAGACAGATCCAGATCCTCCCAAGTAGCCATCAAGCCCTTCTTCTTTTTGAAAAATTTCTTTTTGTCCTTCAGTTCTAGGCAGTCAGATTTGAAATGACCAGGCTTTTTCACTCGAAGCACAGAGGTTGACCTTTTTCCTTAGAGTCTGATTTTTCCTTGAAGAACTTTTTGTTGAACTGCTTCCTTCTGAAACCACCTTTTTTTCTCCACATATGTTGAATCTTTCTGGAGATGAAAGACAGTTCATCCTCATTAGATCCTTCATCACTGTCAGAAGGGTCTGCTTCATCAGAGGATTCCTTAGCTTTAAGAACTTTTGAAGAGCTAGCCTTCCTTGCCTTTAGGACAATAGATTTTCCTTTTATGGAATTTTCTTCTTCATTGATCTCAAGCTCATGAACTTTTAAGGATCCAAGAAGTTCCTCCAAAGTGAGAGTATTGAGATTCTTTGCTTCCTGTGTAGTAGTGACCTTAGGTCTCCATTGTTTATGTAAGCTCCTCAAAATTTTTCTGACATGATCTCTATTTTCATAGGTTCTTCCAAGAGATCTAAGACTTTTGGTGATAGTTCAGAATCTTCCAAACATTTGATCTATAGTTTCATGCTCAACCATTTTAAATAACTCATACTGATGAACCATCATGCTTATTTTTAACTCCTTAACTTGGGATGACCCTTCATGAGCTAAGCAAGAGTATCCCATATTTCCTTAGCAGTGTTGCATCTATGGACTTTATCATGCTCAGATCTGGTGATAGCACACATCAAATAGTGCTTAGCTTTTAGATTGAGTTGATGTTGAGTTTTTTGCTCTTGAGTCCATTAAGCTCTAGGAATAGAAGCTCCAGCATCACCTCTTGGCTCAGTGTAGCCAGTTTCAATCAGCTCCCAGATGTCCACGTTTTGTGCATCAAGAAAAGCCATCATTCTCTTTGTCTAGTAGTCATAATCACTACCATCAAAGAGAGGAGGTCCGTTGATTTCTTGTCCTTCTATATCCATGCTTGTTGGATCGTATTCCTTCAGCACTTGTTAGATGTTTAACCCTTTCGAGGCTAAGCTCTGATACTAATTGAAGTTAACACAAACACAAGAAGGGGGGTTGAATTGTGTTTCTTAACAGATTTTCAAAAAAGCCTTTACTGAAACCTTTTACAAGCAAAACAATAAAAAACAACACACAAATAAAAACGTTTTTGAAGAGTTAATAAACTTAGATTCAGAACCCCAGAGTTAGTATAAACAAAAACTGTAAAATATAAGGGTTTATAAGATTCACCCAAGTGTTTTATCCTAGTTCTTTCTCTTCCAACCAAGAGCTACGTCCAGTCCCTTCTACCTGAAGGTTTTATCCACTACTCTCCAAATAGATTACAAGTATTAAACACCTCTTCAGGCTACAAGTATTCTTTTTCTACCAAGCCTCTTCAGGCTCTAACTCTAAAAAAGAGGTTTTCAACTTTGATCTAAGAACTCACTAAGTGTGGGGATTTGAAAGTTTAAGATCAACAAGATTTATACGTAAACTTGTTTTACAATTTCAACAGAGTTTTTGCACTATCATATCAGAGCTAGTGTTACTTCTATATATGTTCTTGTATGTCTATATATCTCCTTGAAGTTCTTCAAGTATATATAGATGAAGTGCTTCACTGTCTTGATCTTCTTCAATGGTCTTCAAATTGTATCCGTTGAGACTTAGCATTAAATGCTTGGGTCCATTGAGACCGATAACTTGATATGCTTCACTGAGAAGTGCTTTTGATTGTCAGAGGAATTCTCAAAGTAGAACCGGCTACTTCTCTGTTGTACCAAAGGTTGCTTTCTGACTTTCCTTCCTTGTACTTAACTTGATCTTTACAACAATGTAGTTGACGGAGTACAAAGGTTTATGGTTTCGATGGTAAGAAGTTCTTTTATCCAAGAGATAAAGATTTTATACAATAGAAGCAGCAAGGGTAAAAGATATATATTCTTTGAATTAAATAAGAAATCATTTGAAATAAATACATTTAAGCTTAGATGGGTTCACATTTTAAAACTAATGGACGCTCATGTCTTTGGATGTGCAAGATTTACTTATTAGAGAGAAGGGCTCGTCTATTGATAGTTCGTCTACAAACTTTTCGCCTAGTTCAGAGAGAGATGGACGTGCTATACTTAATAGCTTAAAAGCTCGTCTGCTGACGTGGCGTATAGTGAAACTACTCCGTCTATCAAGTCTTTGGACTTGTTATATTTCAATGTCTCGTCTACTTAGTATCACGTCTACCTTAGTTAATTCTAAGACCTCATCTATTCTTATTTTAACAATCTCGTCTACCTTAAAGCTAAAGACTCAGAATTTTACCAAGAGTTGTAGACCGGTCTAGAGCTTTGAAATAGAATCCGATAGATTCCATACTTTAAATTTAAGTTCCTCTGACTCGTATAAATCAAGTAATCCCTGCATACTTATAACAAACAAGTTAGATCCTTGACAATACTTTGCCATACAAATTTGATCTTTTAATTAACATCAGAGTCGTAATCTCCGAAAAAAGTACAATGCAAATAAAATATAACTAAGAGGTTTAGTGTAGAGGGTTTGTTAGTTTAAAATTTATTAGATTTGTTTATTAAAATTTATTAACTTAATAACTTAATTTTATTCTCTCCTTCTCTGGGAAGTGCAACTTCCTCCTCCAAATCCGAGTCGTAATCTTCGACACTCTCATCTCATGGTGGAAGCACGGTGATCTCCTCGATACCATGTTACCAACCACGGATCATAGAGATGAAGATCAACTTCATAGGAGAAGTAGTTCTTGGAAGCTTGAAAGCTTGCAAGTGAGAAAGATTTCTCAAATGGTATCATATTGAAAAAGATGATGAATTGTGTACATTGTGCTCTTATTTATAGAGCTCATTATCCTAACTATATGTAACTAACTTCCTAACCAACTAACTAATCATGTATTCTATTACCTTTGCCATCTCTACGAAGGATGTGCCCATACCCTTACAATAATCATCATTACCTTCCCTTTGACATTGCCTTACATTAGCCAATCATCATCGCTACAAGTTAGGCCCTTTGCCATCTTCTCGAAGGAGGTATCTCAAACGATTATCTCTCCTCAAGGGAGATAACCAAACACATACATATTACCATACAACCATACAATCATTCCAAAAATAACTTCAATACATAACATCATATCATATGGATTAATATTCATCAAGTTCATATCAAAACAACACTAAGACATCACATATATATATCATAAAAGACATATCAAATAATAATAATAATAATCACATAACCCATTATATAAATATTCAATATCATAATAATTAATCTTCAATAAAACATCAATTTCATTTTAAGAACAAAACCCCAAATAATTACTCTTCAATTTCATACTTAAACCCTTTAAAATCTATACCAAGGAAGTTTAAGAAAATGATGTTTACTTACTTCTCGTAGATCTCCAAAACGATCTAAAAATTATCTATGACCAATGCTAGTCTTGTAATAAAAATTCCTATCCTCTCTCAAACTCACTCACTCACACTTGCCTTTTTTTTCTACTCACAAACTCACTCATTCTTCATCATCATGCTCTTGAAGAGATCAAGACCTTGATCATCTTCAACTTCTCATCATCACCAAGGGTATACCTCATTCTCTCTAATCTTTTTTTTCTCAAATTCTAACTCTTTCTCCGCATGCATGTCATTCATTCAAGTAACATGTTTATGATCTTTAGAAAAAAACAAATTCAAGAAAAAAAAACCTTTAGAAAAAACTTGAGCTTGAAACTAATTTTCACAGACTCATACTCTCCTCTATTATCACTCTATATAATTGCATGTAACAAAAGATTTTCCAAGACATAAAATTTTTGGGTAGTCAAAACCCTAGTAGAGTAAAGTTTATGATTTTGTCAAAAATTGTCACATGCATGATAAAGATAGAGTGTTTTAATGATTTTTCTTATATTGTATGTTTTCATGTATGCTTTTGAGGGTCTAGGACCCTTGCATGTATGGCTTGTGGATAATACTAGAGTGAAGATATATAATAACTTGGTATGGATAAACATGGGTAAAATGTAATTCTGGCAGTATGATATACATTTATTCGTAAGCCTATAACTTTTTATTCAAAACGTGTTTCTGAAAACTAGATACATATTTGGAAAGAAGACTTCTGGAGCTTTAATTTGATATATAATATGTAAGTATTTGGATAAGATTTACTAGGTCAAAAACACCTGTCAAAGTAGAACCAAATTCTGTCTGCGAAAATATGAACATCGTTGGTTGCATGGTGATTTTAAATATGATTTTGAAAGTTAAAAACTTTTATATAATTTTCTGGGTTAATACTGAAGTATATATAAAGTTTGGTTGATGATTTTAGATTTTTACATGTATATATAAAGAGAAACAATTTCATAAATTTACATGTTGGTGAACTTGGATTTCGGAGAATCTGACAATCAAAGACAATGCGCGATTTTTAATAAATTAATGCCTTCTAATTTTAACGTGGGACCAACTGCAATGTGTTTATATGTGAGTTGGGTATCTTCAATTAAATTTTCAAAAATTTTAAGGGTCATTTGAGTGATCATTCACAATTTAAACCCACTGCTGTTCTGAAAATGGTTTTATAAAAGAGTTCACCCTAATTTTTGAATGAAAATATGATTTTAAAAAAATAATTTCTTTTGACATGGTCAAGTAAAGATTTTGGTATAAAATGGACTATAAGCAAGTGTTAAAGTAAATATATAAAATAAAGGATATATATATATATATATATATATATATATATATATATATATATATATATATATATATATATATATATATATATAAGTAAGTTTTGGACAAAACGTAATCCAAGAATTTGTAAAATTGGACATCTATAGCATCATTTTTCTAGCCATGGCCTAACCTATGCTTAGAAAGACAACACGACTTTGTTGTTTTAATTTAAGTCGTTTGCTTAATTCTTAGAGTTAGGCGTAAGCGTGAGCACAAGGAAGTTCGCTACCGGGCAACACGAAAACAAAGATTTGTCTACCTGTCAAATCAGGTAAGGGGAGAAAGTCTGAGGGATATTTATTTATGATGACTATATGTCATGTGTGTTTGTTTTGATGTGTTCACTAGTTGTTATTGTTGTTGTGGTTGTTTTGGTTGAATTTTGAGTTCATGACGTGCTGATGATTTATGAAAAATATGAATGTCATTTATATATGTTGAAGTTGTTGTATATATGTTGACGATTCATGAAAATATGCATATTGCTTATATATGTTTGTTAGACTCAATGACTTAGAGATTTAGATATATGACAAATACAACTTAATGTGTATGCAAGTGTTTTAGTGTCAAATTGTAAAGACATGTATCAAGCAGTAACCCACAAGTTCAGGTGGAGCAAAGACAAGGAAAATATTCAGGAAGAACTTGAAGGGAATCGAAAGAGCTACTTGGAGGAGTCAAAGAGCAAAGACCGAGATCAAAGGAATCATCAAGACAAAAGCTTAATGGAGAAATTAGATTTAAGTCTTAAATGATTTGTAAGATAAAGAAATCTCTTAGTCACAATGAAGTTCATCAAAAAGATGCATGAAGAAAATCATTTTTCATAACTGCATTAAAAGGAATAAGTTTTCGTTAATGAAAATGATTTTTGGAAATAAGATTTCATAAGAAGCGCTTGTCCAACACAAGTGATAGAAGCGCACGTCCAACACAAGTGATAGGCGCTTGTCCAACACAAGTGGCTTGGCGTCGTCAACACAAGTGACGAGGTCGTCCCACCAGTGATAGAAGCGACGGCCCACTAAGAGTGATAGCAGCGTCGTCCACTAAAGTGACACAAGCTCTGGTCCCACTAAAGTGACACAGCGCTCGTCCACTAAAGTGATATAAGCGATCGTCCACTAAAATGACAGAAGTGCTCGTCCACTAAAAGTGATACAAGCGCCGTGCACTAAAGTGACAGAGTGCTCGTCCACACAAGTGACGGAGCGCACGTCCTCACAAGTCTTTGGACTTGCTAAGTCCTTAATGAGAGTATCCGGCCCAATGACATGGCATATGGAGCTCCGTCTACTAGCTCGTCCGATGTAAAATCTTAATTCAAAATGGTTAGGCATGCGCTTATTTTTTTTAAGATGGACGCGAATTCTATAAGAACTAATGTAGAATCTTATTTCAAAGAACCAGAATCTAGAAAACAGATTACGTTATCAAACCCAAATCGGTTTTGATTGATCCCAATGACTATAACTTGCTTTCTATATAAAGAGGATCAAAGGAACACTTTCATAAGAACGATATCAAATCAACAAATACAATACACATATCATTCATCATCTTTCTTTTGCTTATTGTGAAAAGAGTGTTTCGTTCTCATAAGTGCTTCAATTTGTTTATCGACTATTGAGAGTTAGGAATCAATTTTTGTTTTACTTTTCGATTGTAAAGAGAGGGAGTCTCTCGAGTGATTAGGCGAGGTATCCCTAAGGAAGAACATTGAGGCCCTTCACGCAAAGTGTGGTATCTCGAGGTGAAGGAGTGCTTTGTGGTGTAAAGGTTTTCAAGCTACCTGGCTAAAGCTTGTTGTGTTAGTGTGTGAAAACCCACAGGTGGAGTGGGAACTGGATGTAGGTCACATTGGAGGTGATTGAACTAGGATAAATCTGGTTGTGTAGTATCTCTAAACTCAAAAACTCCTTTACTTTATGTTTATGATCAAGAACACCTTGATTTTGATGTTTAAAGTTCAATATAATTTCTGTTCTTGATCTGTATAAACTGTATTGAAACACGAGACTGATTGTAATCAAGATTGTGTTATCTGGTTCAAAAGCGAGTGATCAAAACCATTCTTGATTCTGTGAAACTGAACTAATCATCAAACGAAACCTGCAAGTTTGTTCTTGATTATTAATGCTTGTATCTGAAACTTGCATAACTTGTTCTTAATCTTTAAATACTTAATCAGTTTCTGCATTTTGTTACTATTGAGTTTTGAACCTGAACCTATCATGTGATCTATTAATTCTGAATCAATCTTTCTTATCCTCATCACCTTCAATTCAAGATTTTATATAAACCCTTCATTGATTTTGTAAAAGATCCCGAGGCCCACAAATCTGAAAACTAAAGTTTTGTGAAAAGTTTTTAAGAGGGAGATATTTTAAGAAAACTCAATTCACCCCACCTCTTGAGTCGTTATGAAGCCAAAACAACAATTGGCATCGAGCTAAACTCTTAAGTTTGGCTTAACTATAAAAGTATGGATTCCAATGAGCGTTTGAATGAAGGGGCCTCCCTTGCACGCCTGCCTGCCTTCACTGGATCTGAGTATATCTATTGGAAGGAAAGAATAGTAATCTTTCTTGAGACAGCAGGTGTTGGCATATGGGATGCAGTAGAAAATGGACCATTTGTCCCCTTTACTGTAGATGCTAATGGTGCTCCAAGAAATAAGCCCAAAACTGAATGGAATGAGGATGATATGAAAAGAGATTCAATATAATGCACGTGCTAAGAATATTATAACATCTTCTTTTTTAGCCGTGATGAGTTTTTCGGGAGTTTCAAAATTGCAAATCATCAAAGGAGATGTGGGATACATTGCAAGTAACACATGAAGGAACCACTGGATGTCAAAAGAGCAAGAATGAACACCTCACACACATGAATATGAGTTATTTCGCATGAATCGAGGAGAACCAATGGAGGTTATGCAAAAGATATTCACACACATTGTAAATCAATTGGCTGCACTTGGAAAGACAATCTCCAGTGAAGATCAAGTTAACAAAGTCATGAGATGCTTGGCTAGGGAATGGCAACCTAAAGTCATCTGCAATCTCAAAATCCGAGACCTCTCATCAATGACCATTGCCACATTGTTCGTAAAATTGCAAGAACATGAATTGGAGTTGAACAGATCGAATGAAGTGAAGAAACTGATAAAAGAAAGAAGGGATTGGCTCGAAATCACAAGTCGGAAAGTAGAAGACAATGATGATGATATCATGGAACAAGAGGCTGAATCTGAAGAAGAGATGGGAATGCTTAGTTAGAAATTTCAAGAAGTTCCTAAAGAAGAAAGGCAACTTGAAAAGCGATCCACTTTTCAAGGAGAAATTTCAGCAAAGGTGACAACTCTTCCAACAACATCACATGCTATGAATGTGGAAAGAGTGGCTACATGAAGCTTGGGATTGTCCAAAGCTACAAAAGAAGGACAAGACTGAAAATTTGAGTCAAAGGACAAGAAGTGGAAAAAGCCAAGAAAGACCTACATTGCCTGGGATGATAATGATCTAGAATCCACTAAAGAATCTAAATCTGAGGAGGCAAACATGTGTTTGATGGATACCAATCATAGTGATTCAGAAAGTGAAGTAAGTTCTAATTATGAACCTTCTTATGATGAATTGAAAAATGCTTTTGAAGAACTTCATAAAGAATCCATTAGACTTGCTAGATTGCTAATTAAGTCTATGAAAACCATCACATGCCTAGAAGAGGAAAAATTTCGTTTAAATAAAGAGCTAGATGAATTAAAAACGTGAAAATTGTGTTTGTAAAAGAAAAGATTGGCTACTATTTTGGAACCACCTATATGCTCTAATTGTTCTAAGTGTTATACATTTACTAAAGAAGTTGAAAAACTGAAAAATGACCTAGCCAAGTTCACGAATGGTGGGGATGACTTGAATGCTTTATTAGGACAGCAAAAGTGTGTTTATGATAAAGTTTGTAATAGACTTTATTAACCGAAGATACGGAGAAATCTTTCAAGAAATTTTTGTTGCACTTAAGACATCAAACACACCATTTGTTAAATGCATTTTTGTTCTAGATGAGTTCACACAGCCACTACGTGTCAATACGGAAAATCAGCATACAATAAATCTAAGTATATATGGGTTCCTAATGGAACTATTAACATAGCTAACTCAAGGTTGTTTTTGGAATTTGAGAAATAATCATTCATTGCAGATAAGGAAAATATGGGTTCCAAAAGACTTTATCATCCTCTAACCATGAAGGACCCAGAAAAGTTGGGTACCTAAAACACAAACATGATTCTGTTTTGTTGGTGTGGTGGAAGGTCAAGAGCAACAAGTGGAATCATGACATAGAACCCTCCGATCACAAAATGGGTTTTAAGGAATAAACTAGATGAAAATGGTATAATTGTAAGAAATAAGTAGATTGGTAGCCAAAGGTATAACCAAGAAGAAGGCATAGATTATGATGAAACATATGCACCTATAGCAAGATTAGAAGCTATCTGAATCCTACTTGCTTATGCTTGCATAATGGAATTTAAATTGTATCAAATGGATGTTAAGAGTGCTTTCTTAAGTGGATTTATACAGAGGAAGTGTATGTTGGTCAGCAGCACGATTTGAGAATAATGGGTTGCCTAACTATGTTTGTAAAGCTTCTAAAGCATTATATGGCTTAAAAGCAAGCTCCTAGAGCTTGGTATGAAAAATTAAATAATTTTCTCATTGAAAAAGGATTTAAAGAGGTAAAGTTGTCACCATTTTTTTCACTAAGAAAAGGGCACACAACATTTTACTTGTACAAATATATGTGGATGATATAATTTTGGTGCCATTAATGAGCGTTTGTGAAAGGGTTTGCTAAGTCTTGCTAAGTGAGTTTGAAATGTCAATGATGGTGAGCTGAACTTTTCCTTGGACTTCCAGATAAAGCAAACTAAAAATGGAATCTTTGTTAGCCAAACCAAGTCTTTTCAATGATTTGATCAAGAAGTTTGGCAGGCAAATGCTAAGGAGATAGCTACTCTGATAGTCCAGATTGCTGGACAAGGATGAGCAGGTAAACCTATTGATGTTTCTAAATTCAGAGGGTATGATATGCTCACTACTTTATCTTCTGCTGTTGGCAGTTGTGTTGGTGTGCATGTGCTAGGTATCAAGCAAATCAAAGTCGCCCTTAACAGTTAAAAGAATAATTAATTATCTTAGGAACAAAAGACATGGGATTCTGGTATCCCAGGAAACTACGTGTACCTAATTGCAGACTCGATTTGCTGGTTGTAAACTAGAAGAAGGTGCTAGTGGACTTTCCATTTACTAGGAAACTCTTAGTATCATGGTTGGTGAAAACAATCTAGTGTGGCTTTATCCGCTGCGAGTTGAATATGTAGCATTTGGTAGGCATTGTGCTGTTTTATGGATGAAACAACAATTAGTTGATTATGGTGTGCAACTAAACCAAGTTCCTATTAGATGTGACAATCTGAGGCAATTAACCTAACTCAAGAATCCCAGCAATGCCTTTGTGAACTCAACACGAAATTGAACTTCATTTCATTAGGGACCATATGCAAAGTAGAAGAAATTGAGATTGAATATGTTGATATTACTAAGCTACTTGCTGATATTTTTACCAATCGTTGAACAAGAAATCTTCTTTTCATTAGAGAGAATTGGGCATAGTTGATCAATCGTATATTTAATCTCCCAAGAAACTATTTTATGTTTGTATCTTTGTGTAAAAAATGTAAGATTCTTGTATGATTTGATTTGACCCTACACCTATCCATCGTCATGAACAATTTTATATGCTATGTTTGAATGTTTAATGCTTTCCTTATCATTGCTTTGAATGTTTCTATTCTTCACCCTTTTTGATAATACCAAAAGGGGAAAAAAGAGATATGATAAATGGGATAATAACAAATTGTCATGAAAAAAAAGTATGATATAGAGAAAGGGATAATATCGAATTATACATACATATGTTGAGGAGCTTAAAAGCCTCATGATTAATGGGAGTAAATCAATGCTCTATTAATAATTTTTACTTGTCGATATACTCTCAAAACATCACGATACCGTGATATAAATCTATCAAAACATTGCGTCTTTACCTTATACTCTGATCTTATAATTTGTTAAAGGTTTGTCATAATCAAAAAGGAGGAGATTGTTAGACTTAGCCACAAGAGATTTTGATATATGACTAATACAACTAATGTGTTGCAAGTGTTTTAGTGTCAATTGTAAGACGGGTATCAAGCTGTAATCAACAAGTTCGGTGACCAAAGACAAGAATATTCAGAGAACTTGAAGGAATGAAAGAGCTCGTAGAGAGTCAAGAGCAAGACAGAGATCAAAGGAATCTCGTATCAGAGACAAAAACTTACGGAGAAAATAGATTTAAGTCTTAGATGATTTGTAAGATAAAGAAATCTCTTAGTCCTAAAGTTCATCAAAAGATGCGTGAAGAAAATCATTTTCATAACATGCATTAAAAGAATAAGTTTTCATTTAATGAAAATGACTTTTGGAAATAAGTTTCATAAGCACTTCGTCAACACAATTTTATAGGCACCGTCCAACCAAGTGATCAGAAACGCTCGTCGAACTAGAGTGATGAGCAAGTATGATCCTTTGGAGTGATAAGCCACGTCCACTAAGTGATACGAACGCTGTCAATCACTAAGTGAAACAAGCGGCTCGTCCACTAAAGTGGCAGAAGTGCTTCGTCCACTAAAGTGATTCAAGCGCCCGCCAGTAAAGTACCGGAGTGTCGCTAAAAAAAGTAATCGGCTCGTCCACTAAAGTGGCAGGAGTGCCTTCCACACAAGTGCCAAGCGTCGCACACAAGTCTTTGGACTTGCAATGTCCTTAATGAGGTATCTATCCATTGACTGGCATATGGAGCTCGTCTACGCTCGTCAGGTAAAATCTTAATTCAAAATGGCTAGGCATACGCTTATTTTTAAGATGGAGGGAATTCTATAGACCCATATGAATCTCATTTCAGAACCAAGTTAGAAAATGGATTCCATTATCAAAGCCAAATCGGTTTTGATTGATCCCAGCGACTATAACTGCTTTCTATAAGGAGGATCAAAGGAACCTCTCATAGAGCGATATCAAATCAACAAATCAATACCCGTATCATTCGTCATCTTTCTTAAGCTTATGAAAAAGTGTTTGTTCTCATAAGTGCTTCAATTTGTTTATCGACTATTGAGTTAAAGAATCAATTTTTGTTTTACTTTTCGATTGTAAGGAAGTGCGGGTGATTGAGGTAGTATCCATGAGAATAACATTGAGGCCCTTCACAGTGTGGTATCTCGGTGAAGAAGTGCTCTATGGTAAGGTTTTCAAGCTACTGGTAAAGCTTTGTGTTAGTGTGGGAAAACCCAGGTGGAGTGAAGTGGATAAGTCACGGTGGGGTGGTGAACCACGAGGATCAATTCGGTTGTGTGGTATCTCTAGCTCAAACTCCTTTACTTTTGTTTATGATCAAAACACCATGATTTTGATGTTTAAAGTTCAATATAGTTTCTATTCTTGATCTGCTTATAAGCTATGTTGAAACCTGGGGCGATTGTCATCAAGATTGTGTTATTTGCGTTCAAAGCGAGTTGATCGACTCATTCTTGATTATTGAACTTGAACTAATCACTAATTGAAACCTGCAAGTTTGTTCTTGATTGTTAATGCTTGTATCTGAAACTTGCATTACTTTTCTAATCTTTAAAGAACTTAATCTAGTTTAGCATTTTTTCTTATTGAGTTTGAACAGAACCTATTTTGTGATATATTAGTACGAATCAATCTTTCTTATCCTCATCAGCCTTCAATTCCAAGATTTTATATAAACCCTTCATTGATTTTGGCAAAGATCTAGGGCCACAAATATGAAAACTAAAGTTTTGTGAAAAGCTTTTAAGAAATATTTTAAAACTCGATTCCACCCCCTCTTGATCATTGAAGCCAAAGCAACAATGTTGAAGTTGTTGCATATGTCTTGATAGTTTATGAAAATATGCATATTTGCTTATATATGTTGAGGTTGTGGTATAAGTATTGAAGTTGTCGTATGGAAGCCTAACCATTGGTTAGAGCTCAAATAATAAAGATAAAAACTTTAAGAAAATATTTATAAAAGAAAGATCACAAGTAATGATTTCTTTAACAAGGTTTTTTGATAAAAAGGAGAGTTAAGTAATTTTAATGAGTGGTGGAAATTTTAGAAAATAAAAACAAATTTTTTTTATATAAAAAGAAAAATTCAATGGCAAAGTTTAAGTAATTTTATACAAAGAAAACTAATTTCTTTGAAAATGTTTTTGAAACAAAGTTTATTTTGTAATCGAAAAGAATTTATTTTAGGTTTCAAATGTTTTGGAAAAAGTTTTAAAATAAAATGGTTTTTCACGAAAATGGGAGAAATGGATTTTCCAGAACTTAGTCTTAAAACAAAGAATTTCAACGAAAAATTTTTATTTAAAGTTTTATTCAAAAGTAATGTCCAGATAACTATGAGCCACCACCATGCATATATTTTCCGAATTTTTCTTAGTTTATCCTGCTTTGGTTGCCCTTCTAGGAAAATTTCGGTTTGTATTTGTTTTCACTGGGCAAAATAACATTGAAAAGTGAACATAATGCTTAAGACGTCGGGATACTAAAAAGCTATAACACGTGGATCCATGATCCATATCACAATGTTGTGGTATGTGTCCTATATATGATGTTGTGGTTATTGTCCTCTATATGCTGTTGCGGACTGTGTGTCCTATACATGTTAGCGTGGTGTGTCCTATACGTTGCTATGGATAGTGTGTCCTAGAAACGTGATAAACAGCAAATTGGAGTAAAAGGGTAAATACTATTTTCTCGACCACAAAGTTCTAGACTAGTGCACGGGTCTAGGGCTGTTGTGATTAGACACTCAGACTTTGCGTCTTGTGTTGACAATAATGAAAAGCTTTAAGACATTTAAAATTCACGGGTGGTCGCGAGCTAAGCCTCGACAAGGAAAGAATGAAACACAAAGAAAAGGCATGAGAAGAAAATGATTTTACATGCATTTGACAGGCATTGCCCAAAATGTGTTTTGTGTGAATGTCTCGAAGGGAGTATCTTGTAACATCCTATCTTCGTGAATAAAATTTGAATATTTTAATTATATGGGAATAGGCTTAGATAAATCCTAAAATTGTTTAAGAATCGAACACATATGCAAGTTCAAGAAATAAAATTCAAGTAACTCAAAATTTTTAATAGGCAAGAACCTTAATTTAAATCCTTAATTAAGGTGATTTATCATTAACTAAAATTAAAAGTAATTAGACATAGATATTGATATTAATTATAGATAGATAATTATAGTCAATTTACTTATGTTTACTCATCATAATTAATTAGCACTAGTCTTAATTAATCACATGACCTAGTTACAAGTTTAACCTAATTAAATTAACTAACTTAATTTTTTAATTTTTTTATTTTATTTTTTTATATATGAGCAAGTAGCCTGACGGATTATAAATTTAATAGCACACACATTCAATAGCGTTTCTCATGGCAGCTATAGGAGGTGAAAGACATTTATTGCTTCCTTATGATGCTATTATACATTTAAGGAATAAACATAGCGTTTCCTAAGGAAAACATTATTAAAAGTTGATGAGTAGGAATAGATAGCTTTCTTGAAAGCGTATCGTGAGGATAGAATTGATAGCGTATTCAGGAGCGCTATCTGTTGCTTAACCTACGCAGGGCTCACACAGACGCTATCTGTTCTTTTTGTTCAAGGGGAGGGGAGGGATTTTAGTTAGACATTGTGTTTGGTGAGAGGGGAGGGAAGGGAAGGGGAAATAGCCCTTTCATGTTTGGTTTAGGGAGGGAGTGGAAAGTGTTTTAAAACAACTTTGCTTTTAAACATATAATTATTTATTTAAAAATAGAAAAGTACAAGGGGATATTTTAGTCAATATGCATGAAATGTTTTAAAATCTCTTCCTCCGTCCAAGTACCCCGATATTTGAGGGGGACTAAAATAGACGAGGAGGATTTTGCTCCCCTACCCTCCTAAAATTTCAGCCAACCTGAAGAATTTAAAATATCCCCTCCCCTCCATTCCCCTCAGCAAAAATACCTAAAATTAAACTTCCTCCCCCTTCTTTTCTCGGCTCTCACAACAAATAGACTTGACGTGACCTTTAGCTCCTCGGTCACTCTCTTAGCATGCCCTAACTTCCACCGTCCATTAGCATCTTTGCTCCGTCACTGCCCAGCGTCGTCTCCCTCGTTCTCGTCCCTTTACTTTGTCTCCCTCCTTTGCTCTGGCTGACTAGATGCTGCAATAAAGCGTGCGACAAAGCATCAAACCTCTTCCACTTCCTCTCTGACTGAAGTCGTGGGACCGTTTGTGCCACCACCTATACGTCGCTTGAGTTCTCGTGGTTGCCGTCACCACCAAACAAACAACTCCACCAGGTTCTCAATGTCTTTTTCCTTCTTGTCACGAGTATATGAAAAATATATATATTTGGTGGGTTTTCATTCTTAATTGTGTTTCAATGCTAAGATAATTGAAACAGTAAAACTTCTTTGTACCTGTAAAAAATGGAAGACATTGTGGTGAGAAAAGAGGATTATTTGCTATGTTAGAAAAGATGATAAACATAGAGGAATGAAATAAAAAATTAAAGAAAAGCAGAACTTGAGCAAAGAATTATTAATTTCGGAGTTATTCTGAAATTAAAAAGCAAAGGTTTAGTCACAGATTGAAAAAGTCATTACCCTATCATCAATTGAAATGCATTCCATTCAAGTATGGAAACTGTCACTGGAAAACCTTTTCTTTTTGGTTGATTTTGGTAGATTTTTGGTGAATCTTGGAAAAGCTTTATAAAACTTTGACTCTAGAAAAATATTTTAGATTATACTGCAAATGACAAGAAGGCAGTTCCAAGTAGAAAATTCTGTGTGGAGATGGCATTGCAGATAGCTGATATTAATCCAACATCTAGTCGAACATGTGATGACCCCTAGTGTTGCCATAATAATCGAGCACTTAATGTTCTATAAACTTTTTCACTTCGATATCAACACCAAAAAAGCCTCGGACACTACAAATCCACCTGGTCCCACCAATTTTAGGGCAATCCGTGTCAGCTGCAATAGAAGAATTCCCATGAGAAAATATTTGCAAAGGACCCACATTGAAGACTAATAAGTTATTGGCTTATTTACATGGTAGGATGTGAGACGATTATCGTGATTCGATCATTTCAATTATTATTTGGCTTATATAGTGTTTGGATTGACTAATTGATGATATGCTTTGCCTGTATCTATATAAAAGAGTATATTTGCCTATAATCTTTGAAAAAATATGTATGGGCGTGGTGGCATATAGGCTTGGCATTGAGCTGTTGTAGAATTTGTTGCTTTGCTCTCACAGTCTCTGTACACTTAGACAAATATATATCAAGCTTTTTATTTTATTTATTATATAAGTGACTTGTTGTAAGGTTATTGACTTGATAATTTTGAAACTATTGATGATTAATATATGATAATGTTTTTAAAATTTTCATTTCAATTTTCATACCATGGGGTGGAAAGTATGTAATATATGACAAAATAGGAGGAACTATAGAAAAGGAGTTAACAATCATGGTCTGATACTAATATGATATAGTAAGAATAGTGGAGGAGGGTCTATTGACAAAACAATAAGATTGCTCAAATAACTATAAGAAATATATGAAATTTTGTAGAAGTGCTGAAGTTGGTCAAGTGCAAGTGAGATCATTCAAGAACATTCTTCTATATGCATTGTCATAATGTTTTCAATAATATAATCCTATAAAAATTGTATCCGTAAAGAACCACGGGTATCACAATCTAATCTTTTCCTTATGGTACATAAATCAAGTATAATGTGTTACCTAATTTTTGTATAATGTGTATTTTTTAAATTTATTTTCTGCATTTACTACGAAAAATATGGTGTTAAATAGACCTTATATCTTCCTAACTAGCTGTGGATGTTCTATAAGGCATGGCTCACGGCACTTAAGGGTTGATCTTCTGTCGTATGTAGTTGCTCCTTACTGCTTGTATGTTGTTAACTATCATGTAGAAGAATCAAAGATTGTTGCCTTGTATTACAAATCTATATTTTCCGAATGTATTATCTCTTACAAATTATATGACCATATTATGCTTTGGGGGGATTCAATCGGTGGAAACTTGTGACAACAGATGAATAAGTATATACTAGTGCTATGGTGAGTGGTGACTATACACTAGTAGTAGGTATATGTCCCATGCTAAATATACGAATGTCCCTTTCTTATTTATCAGAAGTATGTCTATGTTAGCACATGTTGTGGTTTGAGATGTAGCTGCTTGGTCTTAACCAGGAAATGTCGGCTTCTTCCACTTTTTTAGGTTTTTAAATGGATATTATTGAGTGACAACAACCTTTGTTTATCTTGGATCAAACTCTTAGTAAAGTTTAATTACTTACTAGGCGATTTCATTATGTTGTGATATTTAGATATTTGATGCTGATAAAATCAACCCCTACTTTCCTATGCCAAAATTCGAGGAAGCAAAGGCAGTTTTTATTTTAAGCTAGTATGAGAATATTTACCTAGTTATCATGCCACTTGGCATCAGTCGACCTATTGCCGAATTTGATAGGATGAGGAAAAGCGAGGTGTATGATTTACAGCAAAAACCTTAAAGATACGTTTCTCAAATTGATATTACAATTATATCATATATATAAGATTGCATCAAGACATTTCACATGTTATTTCAATAATTAATGTCAATTAACGAGGGAGCCCCAGTGATGAGTATTGGGTTTAAAGGTATTTATTATTAGAAGAGTACATTTGGGTTTATATCTCATTTTCTTTGTAGTTGATTTCTCTGAGTCTATATCTTCGCTTTGGAACTCATCCTTGACTTATCAAATGGTCTTTCCATCC